>LUCG01049620.1:0-10867 GCA_001633085.1 Carthamus tinctorius | reverse complement strand
TGATGGTTGGAGAAGATGATGATGGAGATCTACCTACTAAATCTTGATAGCTTGATACTTCAACCCATTGTTATAGTCTTGAAGAGCTTGAAGAATCCATAACATAGCAACTTGAATCACAGAAATCGGAGTTGTAGAGAGAAAGTTATGAAGAAATGAATAAAAGAGCTAAAATCTCGAATTTAAGCTCAATACCTAGCAGCCAAAGTGCCCATCCAAAGTGACACATGTGGCACTTTAGCGGTCACATTGGCCCGTGTCCTTATGGCCACGGTACACCTGCAGCCATAGTGACCATCCAAAGTGACACATGTGTCACTTTGGCTGTCACTTTAGCTTTGACACCAATTCTCGGTTTTAGCTCCGTTTTCGCTCCGAGAAGAACCGTTAGACTCGTAATTGAATTCTCTACCCAACTAGACTATAAAATCTAGGATTTAACCCAAAGTTCTACTTTTCATATTTCACTTAAAAGATCTATTTCTACATCGACCCGAAGTTGCATTATCCGAAAATTGCGGGTGTTACAGCTGGTGTGTCAACACAGGAAGACTCATGAAGAATACCATTCTGAAGCATATGTGACTGAAATGTTTGAGACAAATATTCTTTTGCATTGTCACTACGAAGAATTTGAATGGAGACCTTAAACTGTGTTTTAATCTCAGCATGGAGTGAACAAAAATGTGTAAACACCTCAAATCGATTTTTCATAAAATAAAGCCAAGTAGTGCGAGAGTAATCATCAACGAATGCAATAAAATACTTAAATCCAAGTTTTAAAGTAACAGGACATGGTCCCCAAACATCAGAATGGACTAACCCAAATGGGGACGAGGCCCGCTTATTACATACTCTGCGACTTAAATGTTTGGAGAACTGACAAGACTCACATTGTAGATAGGATAAAGAAGAAACTCGGGACACAACTTTTTCAGATTTTGTAGAGATGGATGACCTAATCGACAATGAACTTCTAGTGGAGATGGTGAGTTGAAACAAGCCAATGAGCGAGGTGGTTGACGTTCGAATATATATAGGCCAGCAGTTTCCCGCCCTCTACCAATAATCTTCTTCGTCAACAGATCCTGAAAGACACAAAATTCAGGGAAGAATGAGACACAACAAATTAAAGCACAGGTAATTCTGGTGACCATAACAAATTGAATGAGAAATTAGGTAGGCTCAACACAGAAGACAATGAGACAGATGGGGTAAGATTGATGGTGCCAGACCCAAGGACAAATGAGGTAGACCCATCAGCAAGTGTGACATGAGATGGCGACATGTGTTTATCATAGGGGTGGCAATTTCCAACACGGTCCGCTAACCCAACACGAGACGAAAATAAAAGGGTTTGGGTTGAGGTTTTTTACTCGCCAACCCGCCAATTTCACGGGTCGTGTATGGATTGACCCTTCGGGTTGGCGGGTTGACCCGTTTATATTTAAATTAATTATTTTATATATATTTTTATATAATAAAAAGATTAAAATAATCAATTTTTTACTTTAAGCGCCTAAAGCCAAATAACCCTAGGTTCATTCACACAGTCGTTTTCAATCGTCCAGACTCCAGACTCTCGCTTCCAACTCCAAATTTAATCGTCGCTTCCAATTTGCCGTCGCCGGTTTGCCAGCGTTGTCACCGACTTTCAGTCGTCGATTTCAATCTTCAGTTGCTGGCCTTCAGTCGCTGATTTTAGCCTTCAGGCGCTGATTTCAGTCGCCGATTTCAGCCTTCAATTGAACACATTCCTTCGATTTCAGACTTTAGTATAGTCGCCGTTTCACTCTATGGTACTGATTTCAATTAAATTGTTTATTTTTTTCATTGCTGGTGTGGTGCTATGCTGATTTCACTCTTTTAGTCGTCGGTTTCAATTGTTTATTTGTTTTTAAGTTGTTTAAAAACAGTAGGTTTAAGTGTTTCAATTGATTTCAATTAAGTTGTTTATTTGTTTTTAGTTGGTTTAAGTGTTGAAATACAGTAGGTTTCAATTGTTTATTTGTTTTTAAATTGTTAAAAAATAGTAGGTTTAAATTGTTTCAATTGATTTCAATTAAATTGTTTATTTGTTTTTAGTTGGTTTAACTGTTGAATGACAGTAGGTTTAAGTGTTTATTTGCCGATTTCTATTGTTTAACTTGTTTTATTTGCTTGTTGTTGTTTTACGTTAGGTTTGCTGAATATGGAAGATACTAGTAATACTAGACCTGTGGACATTTATGATGAAATGCATGATAGTGATAACGAAACTCAAGAAACCGGAGGTGTTGAAAGTGCTTCTACAAAGCAAGTTAAAAAAAAAAGAAAACTTACATCAGATGTTTGGGACCACTTTCATAAGCTCCCAAAAGAACCAGATCAGCCCGAATATGGTGAGTGCCTAGTGTCGTGCAAAATATTGGTGTGCAAGCAGCTATGGTACAGGAATCTACGTCGTCATAGAAAAACATGTATCAAAACACACACTAGAGATATCAGTCAGTTTTTAATTACTTCTGAAAAGGGTGGTAGTATGGGTACAAGAAATCCAAAGTTTAGTCAAGAAAATTTTAGAGAATTGTTGATCCATGCTATGGTTAGACATGACTTGCCATTCTCTTTTGTTGAGTATGAAGGAATTAGGAATATTTCCTCATACTTGGAACCAAGTGTCACTCATATCAGTAGGAACACAGGAAAATATGATATTAGAAAGTTATATGAAAGTCAAGCTAACAGACTTCGTGATGAGTTGGTTAGATGTCCAAGTAGAATATGTTTAACTTCTGATGCTTGGACGTCAATTGTTACTGATAGTTATTTGAGTTTGACTGCTCACTATGTTGATAGCAATTGGGTCTTGCAAAAAGAATTTTAAACTTTCTTACTTCCCTCCTCCACTTACGGGTGTTGCTATAGCCGAAAAGATTGGTGGTCTCATCAAAGGTTGGGGAATTGAAAGGAAATTGTTTTCAATAACTTTGGATAATGCTTCCTCCAATGATGTTTGTGTTGAGTTGCTTAAGAATCAATTTTGTTTAATGAATTCTTTGGTTTGTGATGGTAAGTTATTTCATCTTAGATGTTGTGCTCATATTCTTAATCTGATTGTTCAAGATGGGTTGAAACAAATTGATGTTGATGTGGATAAAATTAGAGAGTGTGTGAAATATGTTAAAGGATCTACAGCGAGAAAAGATGGGTTTGGTCAATATTGCTCGCAAAATCTTTTAGACACTAAAAAGGCTTTGATGCAAGATGTTGCTACTAGGTGGAATTCAACTTATAGGATGCTTTCTTGCACACTTTATTACCGTCTTGCATTTTCTCCTCTTAGCTTGAGTGATTATAACTTTCAAAGTTACCTGTCTTCTGATGAATGGGTGAGAATTGAGAAAATCTATAGCTTTCTTAAGGCGTTTTATAAAGCGACTCTTCAGTTTTCAGGATCTCTTTATCCTACTTCCAATTTGTACTTCCCTCAAATCTTTGGAATACATTTGAAGTTAGTTAAAGAGATGGAAAGTGTCGATCCGTATATGAGAAAAATGGCTACTCAAATGTGGAATAAGTTTAGCAAATATTGGTCTGATTTCAATTTGTTGTTAGCTATAGTTGTGGTCTTTGATCCCCGATATAAGTTCACCTTTGTTGAGTTTAGCTATAAAAAGCTTTATGGGGAAGGTTCATTGCAATTAAAGGTGGTGAGGATACCCTTTTTTGCACTTTATGATGAATACATGCAAGCTTAAAAAATTCAACAACGCCATCATTTCAAGGCAGTAACGACACCCAGTCTCAACAAGGTAATGTTGAAGGAGGCCCTAGTCACAGCATTCTTGAGGTAAATCATATTCATTACATTTGCTATTGGTTTATTGTTTTTGTATATAAATATACTAATTCAACAATTCATTCATTACATTTTATTTTATATTATAGGAGTTTGACGAATATGATAATGATGATTTGGGTTCGACTAAAAAGAGTCAATTGCAAGTATTTCTTGTCGAGCCAAGAGCTAAAAGAACTTCTTCCATCAACATGCTTGAGTTTTGGAAAGGCCAACAATATAGGTATCCAGAAGTAGTAAATTAGCTATGGATATACTTTGCATTCCCATTTCAACAGTGGCATCGGAATCGACTTTTAGTCTCGGTGGAAGAATGTTGAATGAATATCGAAGTTCCACGATGCCTGACATTGTCGAAGCTTTAGTTTGTAGTAGGGATTGGTTGTTTCGAGAAAAAGGTAATACTTTTTAATTTATAGTTTACATATATATCAACTTATTAACTAATACTTGGTTTTAATTGTTCATTTTTTTTATTCCTTATACAGTTCAATCGGATGTTGATGTTCAAGAAATAGCTCAAAACATAACGGATATGAACTTTCATGAAGACAAAGGGGAGGCTACGAATTCTAAAGAATTCTAAGTTTATTTAAACNTTATTTGAACTTTGAACTTGGTTGTATTTGGTTGCTTTTGAACTTGGTTGTATTTGGTTGCTTTTGAACTTTAAACTTTGAATTGTATGTTGAACTTTGAATTGTATGTTAAACTTTGGTAATTTAGTTGTATTTTTAAACTTTGCATTTATGATTTTTGTCGCCAACCCGTGACACGGCCCGTCATGGGTAAGGGTTGAAGATCTCGACACGATTAGCTAAATGGGTCGTGTCATGGGTTGAGGTTTTTGACCTGCCAACCCGAACACGACACGATTGCCACCCGTAGTTTATCAAAAGTAGAGAAGAGAGTGGGATTACTATCATGTGGTCTGAAGCACTAGAATCAATGACCCATTTGGAGGTAGAAGATAATAGGCATGAACTAAAGTCACCTATCTCGACAAATGCAGCAGTCGGTGTAGTGGAATGTTCAGTCCCCAAAAGTCGTGCATATTTTTCTGCCGAAATAGTAACAGTGCTATATGATGAAGAGGCAACATCTGCTGACGAGCTCCTCGGATATCTAGCCAAAAGCTTCTTACATGTTCATTTAGTGTGACCGGACTCATGACAGTAGTAACATTCAACAGTATCAGAATCGGGAATAGTAGCCCGTGGCTCGGTTGTTCGGTCAGTGTGGCCACCTCTAGTGCCCCCTCTATGTCCTCCACGAGATCCTCCTCGTAAGCCACCACAAAATCCCCCTCGACTAACCAAAACGCTGTTATATTCCGGGTTTGGAGAGGGCTGAATATTCTCGTTCCGAAGAACACGAGCAAAAGTTTCTTGAAGAGAAGGAATAGCAGATTCACTCAAGAATTAAGATCTAATAGTCATATTATGGTCGCAAACCAGTCAGGAAACTGATAACGGCCACTTGTTCCTTCTAAGCCTGCATAGCTTTGACATCAACACTTAACGGAAGAAGAGAATTAAGCTCTTCATATACTTTCTTGAACTCCATGACATAATTAGTGAGTGATCGGTCCTGTTGTTCTCCATGATGAAAGGACTTACATAAAATATAGATCCGAAAGATGTACTTTGTCTAGAGTATAGAAAATTAAGATACTCCATAAGATCTTTCACATATTCACAATGACTAACCAAAGACGAAACAGAAGGCCCAATCGTATTGATGATCTGTATTTCGTAAATACAGACGAGCATCATTTTGCAACAATGAATCAAAATCGTTACCTGTAGGAGGCTCAGACGTGATATGAGAAGCCATTCCTATGCTTCAGAGATAGATACGTATACTCTTACTCCACTCGAAGAAGTTGGAGCCATTAAGCTTGTTGTCGATGAGTCGAATACCAACCGGAAGCATCTCGGGTACACGTGCACCGTTGTTGCTGCCAGATGGTTTGTCTTCTCCAGTCATCACGAACAATCCAGAAAAAACGAACAATGCACTCACAGGGTGTCGAAACAAAACGACGAACAAAGATCGACAATTAACGACACACCAGGAAATCAAGCCAGAAAATCGTAAAAAGTCGAACCAGGAAATCAAGCCGAAAGTATTGTTCACCGCCAAAAAATACTATTCACCGCCAGAAGTACCGTTCACTGCTATAAATCCCTAGGGCTCTGATACCATGTTAAAATATGTGGAACCCCTGTATGTAATCTCCAAAAGAGCCCTTGAGGAGAAAGGGGAGGTTCCAACGTATATAGAGAAGATTTTGTCCAAGTCTAGCCGATGTGGGACTCTAACACGCCCCCTCCAACGGAGGATAGACGGACACGTATTGTCCCAGAGTGTTGAGAGGGTTAGGGCCAGAAGAGTATAGATTGTCCTGAGCGTGTCAGTCCCTAGAGTGGTAGACCTTTGCTTTGATACCATGTAAAGTAAGAATTGTATTATTGCTTGATGATTTACAAAGAGAGGATACAAAGACTATATATAGACTAGAAACCCTAGAAAAGGAGAAACCCTAAGGCCCATGAGTATAAACGACTAACTATACATTAATTTCATTCTAACAGTATCAACCAAATGATCCCAGTGTGTGCTTATAATTAGATGACTATTGTAAATGAATTATAAGGAGAAGTAGTATACATTTATATATTACAAGCATGAGTTCCCTAGGCGTTTATAAGACTAAGGAATGCGTAAGATAGATTATGCACCTATTTTCGATCATTTAGCAATATGGTGCAAACAACAGCTTAATGGAATAAGTTAGTCGCTGAAATGAATGGGATTGCCTTAACACAGCCCATTCCTTGTGGGTTGTAAATCATCATAAAAGGTCAATCTTGGTCCTTTATGGTGATTTATAAGTGGGAGTGAAATTTGGACTTAATGAACTAAGTCGTGTTATAAAGGTATATATGGACTTGAGTGTTTTTATATGTGTGTGTGTGTGTGTGACTGAAAGTTGTATGGTGGTAATGCAAGTGTGTGCTTATCATGGAGGAGGTGACATAACAGTAGAAGTGGATGAACCCACCTTGAGATTTCAAACCACAATTGATATCACATAGGTAAGTGTATAAAACATTGAATATGTTTAGCATTTGGAAACATATAAAAAATTTGAAAACCATAAGACTTGGTAATAGTAACTAAATGGGTTTTAAAACACAATAAAGCGTAAGATAATAAAATGTCTAATAAGAAATTTATGAGATAAAATAGTCCATAAACCATGGCTTAATGGATTAAGCTTATACGGGTGTATATAAAGGGTGAGTAGTGTATCTCCAGCCATGTGAATATAAGTATGAAATAAGTGAATAAATGTGGGTCGAGTGCATATTGTATATAACATAATTGATCACAACTAGGTGCTCTCAACTCACAACTATTCTAAACCTTTATATAAATGAAACATAATTTTGTGAGAGACGTCATGAAAATAAATATGCTTTAATATGTGAGTGATTCAAAACATTATAAATTATAAACAAGATAATTATAAAAAAAGAGATGGACATGTCCTACTCGCGGGGAATAGGCGAGAATTGTGGTTGCTTCATTATCGGTAGGGCGGGATACGGGGGAAATTCCCATAAGAGACGAGCATTTTGTTGTTGGAAAATATGTTTTGAATGAGAAATTGAGTCTTCTAGTAATACCATTGAGATGGTATAAGCAGGGGCGGAGGGTCATAGGGCCTTTGGGGGCCATGCCCCCCCTCCCGATTTTTGAGTTAAATAGTATACATGTCCAATTATAAACATATAAGAGTGGTTAGCATGGTTGGTTAACACTTTTGGGCCATATTCCAGAAATCATGGGTTCGAAACTTGCACCCTACATTTTTAAGTTTTTGTTTTCTTGTTTTTTGTGTTTTTTTTTCTATTCAAAACTTTTTCAACTCCAAAATATATTCTCTATAAAAAGCTCTCAAATTCCAAAAATATGTAAAATATACTATTCAATTCTAACAATTTTTTTTTAATGAAAGTTACATTATTATTTATTTATTATAATATTGTATATTTGTGTTTTTTTTTCTATTCAAAACTTTTTCAACTCCAAAATATATTCTCTATAAAAAGCTCTTAAATTCCAAAGATATGTAAAATATACTATTCAATTCTAACAATTTTTTTTTAATGAAAGTTACATTATTATTTATTTATTATAATATTATGTGATAAAATATTTTCATGTCCAAAATATTTCATCTTCTAAAATCTCTTATAGGAAATACAAAAAAAAAATTTCTCTTTCAAATTACTATTATGTATAAAGTTCTCCAAATTTAGAAGAATTTACACACTTATTTTTATTTTCTCCATTTTAAAAAATGTTTTGGAGAATTTTACCGGTAAGATTTTACACTATCAGTTACCTTCTTGGATAAGCTTGTATTCATTAAAATGCATCATATACAACAATTTAACTGGTAAACGTTAACGGGTAAAAGTATTCATCCTTACATACAATCGAAGATACTTTTTTCCTACCATCGATTTAATCCGGTAAGATTCTCTGTCCTAAGTCCTAACTATATATATCAGGTGAGGTACACGACCTCTTGATCTTACTTAACAAGTTTCTCTAAAATTAGATCATACAAAAAAAGACAACTTACATATGAATCATGGGTATCTCTAAATTTTTTGCCATGTTATATTTCGGCCCCTTAGGTTATAGTAGTTGTGTTCCGCCCCTGGGTATAAGAAGGGGTGATTTTGTAATATGTTTGGTTCGAAATGTGTTCGTTAATTAACAAAATCAAGTCTTAAATTTTCATAAGGAAATACCGCAAGCGTACGGTGACACGTAGCATACGGGTCGAACACGGGAAGGTAATAGACTAAGCATGGGATTACACCCCTAGTGTAGCTAGTCGTGCGAAATCGTTTTTCAAAGGTTGTTTTGATTAAGACTAGACAAGGAATAAAACTAGCTAGATTAATCTAATTAACTACAAGGAACCAATTAAAAGACAATCAAATTAACTAAGAAATAGCGGTAAGAATTAAGAAACTAGCACGTAACTAATTAAGATCTAAACATCTAATAACGGACACAAACTTTAATCTAAGCTATTGACTAAGATACTAAATAAAAAACAACTAAGGCACTTAACCTAAGAGGCATTTAGCTAAAAGGAATTTAACTAGGCAATTAAAGGTAAAAAGAAGCTAAAAAGTAAAAAGGGGTGAACTAATTAAGCTAAATGCAAAGGAATGATGAGTATCATGACATACCTATTTGAGTGGAAGTTATCGAGCGTTTAAAAACATCCACATCCCCCTTTCGAGGGTAAAGGGACCATTCTCAAGCGAAATTCGGTTATTTCCATACCGAATCCCGTCAAAGAATGATTGCTTGATAAGGGTTCCAATTGACAAGACACCTATTTCCACGGTGCAATATTAACTCTCGGTCAATTTATCTAAGTGATTATTGAACTTTCGTTCAATTCGTCACTAGTGTGAAACGATTTAGAACTCACGATTTAAGCAAAATTCCCAACTTCTGTTAGACGATTAGGTCATAAAAACATTTGTTGAAAATCATTTGGAAAACATAACAATTGACCTGGACACAAATTCGATACCACACGATACTCGTTATCCCTAACAATTAAGAGGAAACACTAAAAACTAAGCTAATAATGACGACATCGAAACTTGAATACAAACCAAATTGAAAACATGATCCAACTAAAATCAAAGGAATCCAACATTACACTAAAGAAGATAGTTAACCTAATGAAACCAAATCTATCTAAATCAGAGATAATGTAATTCTAACTTCTAAGCACCAAATTAACCAATAAACAACCAAACTAACTTAAATCAAGGAGAAATCACAAATAGACAATGAATTGAACCACTAATCTAAGCTAATTGCAGAAAATGACAAGATCTATGTATAAAAAGTGCAGTAAAATTGAGATTCAACCATAAATGTGCAGGAAATGACTTCAATGATCCAAAACATTCAAAATCTAGAAATTAACATAGCAAAATGATGAAATAAAGCTAGATTAAGGGAGAAGGAGATACTATCTACTTAAGGTGCAGAAATCTTCAAGAGATGGAAGCAATTCTTCACGCCATAGGCTTCCAATTGATAGTAGAGCTCCCAATCCGCAAAATCACCCTAAATCTCCCCTAGATCTCAAAAATCCCAAAACTAGGTATAAAAAACGGTTGAATGAAAGGTCCTAAAAATAAGGTCTAAAAACGTATTTAAACGAAGTACATCTGGACCAAAATGCCCCTGAATGAAAATAGCACGCGGGAGCGGCAGCGCCGCTAACGGCCGCTAGAGCAAAAGGCTAACGGTCGCTAGCTTTGCAAACTCAGCCTCCGGCCTCTTTATTCTTCAGCTCGGTTCTTCCTCGCTAGGGTGTTTCCATCTTGCTTTTCTCCTTTTCTTCGCTCTCTTTCTCGATCTCCACTCCTCTATCCTTGTTATCCTTTTTCTTGCTCCTTCCGTCCTCTTCAATCCTGACTCTCCCATCCTTGCACGAACCGTCCTCAATCACACTACTACGCGCACCTACAAACTGTAAAACACTCACAAAAGACGTGGTTAAACACATAAAGGACAAGTAGGCGACTCTAAACTAAAACTAAACAAAACTTAAAGAAAAATGCATGCAAAATACTAAAAATGGAAGAAAACTAAGTTAAAAATGCACAAGAGATGAGAACAAAAAATGTGCAAATATAATATTGAGAAATTAGAGGGTGTTTCTTGCCCATTGGAAATGTGTATATAATCAAAATATAATTTTAAAATTAAATTAGTGAATGATTAATTTCATATTTATTTTTGCATTTAGTTGAAATGAATATCATTATTGATACTATTTAACATGACAATTAATTTGGGGGGTTTTAACCCTTTCATTTGTCTCAAATACACATATTTATATGTGTAACAACCGTAATTTTTGAAATTTACCGATAGTAAAACTCAAGTATTTGGTAACATGGA
>LUCG01049567.1:0-10800 GCA_001633085.1 Carthamus tinctorius | reverse complement strand
GTCCAAAACCGTTAAGCTCCTCGGTGGAAAAACGGCATGAAGATATGTTTTGTTACGACCCAACGCCGACGGACCGAGTAAAATCCCACCCTGTAAAAAAAACCGACAACTTACAAACGTTACTTGTAACTCGTTAAATATATGACTGAATACAAGAACGAATTTTTGAAAAGTTCACTGAATACAAGGTGTCGTTTGTTTTTTAAGAGATCTGAGTCAGATCTCTAAAATCACATCTGAAAAATAAGAGGTGAACGGTGCACCTCTTGATATTTTAGAGGACGGCAAGAGGTTCTAAGAGATATTTTTTTCCTTTAAAAACAAAAACCCTTAAAAACATCTCTTAAAACCTCTTTTTAAGTCTGAAGCTATTAGGGTTCCACATTCTATATATTGAAACCTTATATATAACTTCGGATAAACATCATATTGGATTCGAGTTAAAGCGGTAGAGGGTAAAGGTAACTTACGACGATCTCTGCAATGACACGAGGTTGTTTTAACGGCTTGAAAACGTAAGCGAGTCCTCGAGTGAAAACGAGCACGAGGCACATCTGTATGATGAGGAGAGGGAGTGCGTAATCAATCGGACTATCTCCTTGGAAAATCCCGTTAGAAGTGGCCTTCATCGGTGGTGGCAAACGAACCGCGATATGATTCGTAGCCATTCTGATAAAAAAATCAACGCGAACCAAAACAAATCTCGTTCCTGCGTAAACAAAATTCACAAGTTTTATACCGTTGAGTTTATGTAAGACCTAAAAACCAAAAAACAAAAGAAAACACATACATTGAACGTTTACAATAAAAATACTGTAAAGAACACTGTAACAGATATGACCGGTCTTACGAAAACAGACTGGTAAAATTACCTGAAGATTGAAAAATTGTTAGAAGAATGATGGTTTGGAAAAGAAGAGGAGAGGGATGGATTTATAGAAGTTTTGCAGGGAATTAGGAGTTGGAATTATGGTGGGTTTCTTTTGATTATATCGTATATATGGATAAGTATTAAATGATTTAGTTTGTTATTATTATTTTTTAATTACTTTTGGTTATATCTATGGTCTTATTTAAAATTTAAAATTATATTTAACAAAAATATTTTTATTATCAATTAAACATCTTAAGTATTGATGTATATTAATTTTTTGTTAATTAATTTATATAGATTATGCCCTTGCAAAAAGAAGATATACATAATAAGTATAAATCATAAATCCAATAGTTTGTAATAAATAAAACTCAGCTTAAATCAAGATTAGTAGAGTTTGGGGTTCTCTTTTCGATTTCAAGTTTCACTTTTAAAGTTTGAACAGAGTTTACGTTTCTGCTTTCATGATTTTATGGTGGATTGTGTTTAGGATTTTACACTTTCCAAGAGTTTACATCTTCTGTATTCACGTAGTTTATGTTTTTGTCTTCACGACTCACGAGTACAATTCAGTATTCACCCTCGCACGAAGTCAACACCTGCGTGAGTCTGATGAAAGATGGAGCGTTGATTTTTTCTGTTGTTGCATTTTTTAGGGGGGTGGGATTTGTTTTGAAAGTTCGATTACACTGTTGGTTGGATTTAATTGTGTTTTATGTATTGAAACCTGGTATTGTATAGATTATCAAACATCGAATTTGTTTTTAATGTATTACATTTGCAATTGGTTGGATATTTCAATAGTCAATAGGTACAATTTACAAACCACGCCGTATTTTTGCGGTTTGGGAAAAATGTGGCTTGATTTACAATTTCGATTTTAAACTGTATTACACCACGAACACCTATATTTTCATGACATGATCGTAATTATATATTGTCGAATACCTTTTGACTTTTGTCGTTCATGACAACTTTTATTTATTTCTTTCGCAAACATAAGAAAGTAAAGAAATGTAATATGGTTATACTACGTCTCATTTATTTTTGGTGATCCTGAATCCCAGGCTTTTTTAGGTCATTTCATATCCATGGTCCTACAAATTGCTTTATTATAAAGAATTCAAAATTTATTTTTATAAAGAAGGATAGATAAAAGAATTTAAACATGGTAACTGTTTTAATATACCCCAATGCGTTTGTAAACTGATAATACCTTATCAGATGGTTTTGAAAATATAATATTTGAAAATCCTTAGATCCAATGATCATTAATCAGTTAAATCTTTTAAGAGAACGCAATTTACTTGAAATAAATAAATCACGATGGAAAGTTTATAGTTATAACAAAAAATATTAGATTCTTCCAACATATCCTTCTACGTAACTTCTTAATTCGATAAAAATATAACACATCTCAGCCATTTATGTCCCAAATTTTTTATAAATAAAAAAGTCACGACCTCTACAATATCCATTTATCAACTTTCACCGTGTTAAAAAGTAAAAAGAAAAAAAAAACTTTGAACATGGTTTGTAAATATAGGGACCAAATCTATAAATGTGTCTAAATTCACAAAATATTCAGGTTATGTTTGACAAACTAGTTGATAAACTAGGTGATAGACAAACTAGTTGATAAACTAGCTGATAGCTGATAAGCTAGCTGTTGAATAATAAGGTAGCTAGTAGCTGACAAGTTAGGTTATGAGTAAATTATGTTTGACAAAAACTAGCTTATAAGTATGCAAAATGATCAAAAATGGTATATTGGGGTATGATAATTGATATTAATATGGGTATAATTGGGAAAAAAACTATAAAAAGTCAAAAAGCTCCTGAAACTCTACTCCAACTACTGTATCAATAAGGCCATCAGTACCCGAGCCCTTCCGAGCCCCACTACCACATCTGCGTCACATTAGTTTTTCCATAAACCTACAATAAGCCATCTGGAGCCCTCTCTGTTTAGTACCCGAACCCTCCCAACCCTCCCACTTTTTAATTATTTAATTAATTAATACAAATAAAATAAAATTAAATATACTTTTATTAAATAAAAACAACATAAAATTTGTACCTCCCGAAGTACCCACACCTCCCGAAGTACCCACACCTTTCGGTCGTGAGTGATGGGATGAAGATGTGTTGTTTGGATTTATGATGAGAGAAATATAAGTTAGGATAGAAGTGTATTTAAGAGGAAAAGATGGAATTTGTGTGAAATATAAGTTAGGATAAAATGTTATTTATATAGGGTTAAAAGGTTGATTTTTTTTTTTGAAAAGAGCCGTTGGCCAACGGTATAATTTGAATTTTTTTTCAATTCAGCACTCCAACGGTTGGGACGGTGTGGGCACACCGTTTGAGCCCGACCACGCCTAGCCCGCCAGCCGCGTAGCCAAGCCCGCACGAGCCCCCCAGCCCAAGCATCTGGTACGCATAGCCTAATAGCTTATGGTCCATCCGAACATGTACCACCTTATAAGCTAGTTTATTTTTGCCAAACACATAATTAGACAAATACATATTTAGTTCATATACTCGTAGACTATGTTTAGAAAAAGAATTTAAACCTCTTTACCGCTCTATAAATTGAGAAGTTGTTAATAAAGATAGTAACTTAAACAGAAAAATTGTTACGAGATAAACTTGGTGGTTAAATGATAATCAAGCTCGAGCTGATGACTTCCACCCAAAGGTGGGCAAAAGTCGGGTTGGGCCGGACCTTAACCGGGCCTCGTAAACCTCGTAAAGACCGGGCTTTACCACTATTCCACGGACTGGGTTTCAGCCGGGCTCGGGTAGAGCCGGGCCGGGCCTTGAGTCTCATACTCGGGACCGGCCTATATGTAAAAAGCCCAAATAATGGAGACCGGGCCTTGGAGGACCGATTTTTTTCTTTTTCTAACATATAAAACTACATTTATTTTATAAATTCAATAATTTAAAATGTAAACTAACTTTTATTTTATAAATCTAAAGTCTAAACTGTAAATTAAATTTATTTTATAAAACTAAACCATAAACAAATTTATTTCAAACCACTGAAACTAAATTATATAAAACAAATATACTAAAAAATACATTTATTATAATTTCGATAATTTAAGATACATCAAAATCAAATAACTCAATATTAATACATCAAACTAAATTATATAAAACAATATACTAAAAAATACATTTATTATAATTGCCACCGGGCCGGATTCAGGCCTTGAACCGGGCCTTCTAGCCCATCGGGCTGGGCCGGGCCTTCAAAACCTAGCTTGGGTTGATCTGAAAGGCCTAATCTGGGCTTTGGTCGGGCTAGGCCAGGCTAACTGACGGGCTCGGACCTGAACCGGGCCAAATGCTCGATCTCTAATTCCACTAGTCAAGGTAATACAATTTATCCATTTATCCGCGATAATGATAAAGAAGGGGGAAGGGATGACTTTTCCCTACCATCCATTGGATTAGACCTGGCAAAAACTGACCCGACACGCTAACCCGACACGAACCCGATACGAAATAAACGGGTTTGGGTAACAGATTTCAACCCGTTTAAGTAAACGGGTTGACACGACACGAAAATTAAACAGGTAAGGTCAGGGTCAAACATATCAACTCGAAAATGACCCGACTAACCCGTTTATACATATATATATATATATGTGTGTGTGTGTGTGTGTATAAAGTTTTCTTTNTTCAATCTTATAAGTTTGAATTATAAAATTTGGATTTCTAAACTTTTGTGAATTTTTTATTTTTTATTATTTATTTTATAAACGTTAAACGGGTTAAGCGGGTCAACCCGTTTATTAAACGGGTCGGGTTAGGGTAAAACATTTTCAACCTGTTTAATTTTGAACCCGACACAAACTTGACACGACATGACACGTTTACCCCGTCTACCTTGGATAGATAGAGAGGGAGGGCACAACTTTTCATTTTTAATGTTGTCAAAGAGTTAACCAATGTATATTTGTGTCATTTTCCCCCCAAGGAAATCCATAATGACTAAAGAGGGAAAAAAACATTTTTTTAAAACCAGGGACTAAAGTGGCAATAACAACAAAACATAGGGACTAAAATCGTAATTCACCCAAAAACATCATTTGAAAGTTATCACGAAGCCACGTCGTCCTGCTTCTTCGGGTGCGCACTATTTTCACTCGTTCTTCATTAACTTCCCATCGCCGCCGCCAGGCTGCCGGCCTCCGGCGAACTATTCACCGGAAAATACTTCAGGTACTTCTTTCTCTATTCGTCGCTTCTGGTTTCTGTCTTCTTATCATAAAACAATTCCTTTTCCTACTCAGGTATGTGTTTCTGACCAGAATAGGGTTCCCAAATTCCAATTGAAGTTGTCGAAATTAGTTTAAGTTTCACATCAGAATCCTTTAGTTGATTAACCGTTAGTACTTTTATGGTATATAGTTGATGAATCTCTGCCAGTAGTGAAGATGCAGTGGTATTGAGAGATTTTTTTTGTTAATGAACACCAACTGTTTGATAAAATTCCCCAATCAGAAACAATGCTTGATGCTTTGGAAGAACAAGTTGTAATCAAGTATTGACATATGTTTCAAATTGAGAATGATATGCAGACTATTATGACTATGTTGATGTTTACTTGACTTTGTTGTCTAATTATATGCTGAGGGCCTGTTTGTTAGTTAGCAGCTTAATTATCCTGATGGGAATCACAACTTATTCGGTTAGATATACATGACTGTTTGGTAGTGGCTTAATAATATAGAAAGTGGCTTATTCAGTAAGCTTTTAGAGGGAGCTTATGCAGAAAGCCAAGTTTTTCAAACCTGTCCGTCCCAATTGAAAAGCACACTCATTCTATCTAGGAAAAACTCTCACATATAGAAAACCTTCCAATCTATACAGACAGATTACTCCACACAGACAGATTTATCCATTCAGGACTTAGGGGCTGTTTGGTTGGTTTCCATTAAGTCTTTAGTGGATAAAGTTGTCTGTGTGGATTAATCTGTCGGTATAGATTTAGAAGTTTTTTTTTTGGGAGAGTTTTTTCATAAATGGTAGGAACTTGGTTTCTAACCGAGAGTGATAGGTATGGAAAAACATGGCCTTCTGCATAAAGCTCCCCCTAAAAGCTTATGGAATAAGCCACTTTCTATGTCATTAAGCCACTACCAAACAGTCATGTATAGCTGACCGAATAAGCCGTGGGTCTCATTAAGCTCATCAAGCTATTAACTTGTTAATGGAAAACCAACCAAACAGCCCTTAACTTATTATTAAATCATCTTGTGACTTCCAGTTTTATCTGATAGTTTTTTTGTTCAGAGGGTTAAAATGGAATTCTCTGTCATCCACAATACCCGATCGTTTTGGATTTAGTATATCTTATTCGTCCACTTGATTCGTTTCAGTTAACTTGTTGGTTCAAATCATAATTGTGAATTAATTGGGGGCGTTTTTAGAGATGAAAAGAATGATAGCATTGGGGTTTGAAGGATCAGCCAACAAGATTGGCGTTGGCGTAGTGACTCTAGATGGCACGATCTTATCGAACCCACGACACACCTACATAACTCCTCCTGGCCATGGATTCTTACCTCGTGAAACTGCGCATCACCATCTGCAACACGTCCTTCCCCTGATCAAAGAGGCTCTAGAAACTGCTAAAATTACACGGAAGGACATTGACTGTCTTTGTTACACCAAGGGTCCCGGAATGGGTGCTCCGTTACAGGTTTCTGCTGTTGTGGTGCGGGTTCTTTCACAGCTGTGGAAGATTCCGATTGTGGGTGTGAATCACTGTGTTGCTCATATTGAAATGGGGAGGATTGTTACCGGGGCTGATGATCCTGTTGTTCTTTATGTTAGTGGGGGAAACACACAGGTGATTGCATGACCATTGTAATTGTTGCTGATATTAGTATCATTATTGCTCTCTTCATCCCAAAATAAGTGTCTACTTTCCTATTTACCCTTAGTTAATCGATAGAGAAATATATTACTCCCTTTAGTATCAAGGGTAAAATTTTCATTTATAAAATTATGTATCCTTTTCACTGTGGACATTTATTTTGGGACGGAGGGATTATTATTACCCATGAGTGATTGACTTTTTAATCATCGTACTTTGTTTTTTGTTGCAAGCAAACCAACGTTCTTGCGAACTTGAAAAATAAAAATGAGCAATTGGGATAATGGCGACGAGTATGAGAATTGCTTTTGGAATTTATAATTCCACAAATTATAGTGTTTTTAGAGCATTTTTGCAAGAACGATGGTTTATGTACAAACAAAAAACCAAGTACTGAATAATGATCAATCAAAAGGTCGATCGTTAGTATTACTATTAAATTGAGAGGATCAAGACGAGATCAATATTGTGCTATTGATTCCTTTTTTATTCTCTTTAAATAGGTAATTGCATACAGTGAGGGAAGATATCGAATATTTGGGGAGACAATTGATATAGCTATAGGTAATTGCTTGGATCGGTTTGCTAGAGTTTTAATGTTGTCAAATGATCCTAGCCCAGGGTACAACATTGAGCAGGTACGAAATTGATGGACCTTTGGCCTCACCCTTTATTTAACTCCCTCTCTACTATGGAAATTGTTACACATTTTGGGATGTCTCGCTTAAATTGCAACGTTTCAATGGAAAATTATATGTTTTTTCTTTCCAGTTTCACCACTCCAATAAAATGGATATGCAGTTTCTTTACCTTGATCATGTTTTTCTTGTACTTGCTTATATTTGTATGTTATTGCTTACTCACACCTAGCTTTTCAAAATTAGTCTTATATACATTTGTTTATCTTTTGGAAGGATGTCTTGGGCTTGCCAAACTAATCCCGGCAAATTATAGCTATAAGACATTAGCCCTTTCAAACTCGGTGGCCACAATAGTTGTGGACGCCTGGAATCAAACCCTGGGCAGAGGGGATCTTCGACCACATCCCCCTGAGCCTCAACCACTACGCCACAACCCCTATGGTTTATATATACATTTGTTCTTTCACACACTTTTTTCACAAGCCAGGGATCTTCATGGAAACAATCACTAACGTCAGGTCTGTATACATCTTACTTGTCCCAGTCTCCCAAACTGCACCGCAAAATGGGAGATGTTAGGTTCGCTTGTTCTAATGAATGGGAATATAGTTGGAAGAAGTATTTATGAAGGGTAAATGTATTTTTTTTTATTAATAAAATTGGATCTCATTGGTGATGAAACTTTATGTGGTCTTTTATCAGCTTGCAAAGAAGGGAGAGAAGTTTATAGACCTCCCTTATGTTGTAAAAGGAATGGATGTGTCTTTTAGTGGAATATTGAGCTTCATTGAAGCCACTGCTGAAGAAAAGCTTAAAAACAATGATTGTACCCCTGCAGATTTATGCTACTCCTTGCAGGTAATTAATACAATTACTAAATTACCCCATGTTAAATTATAACCTTCTTGGTTGATTAATCTTGTTAAGATATATTCGTTAATCAAGGTTCTATGTGCCCGTGCAAAACTGCTAGAGCGCTGATGGGTCATTGACCCTTTGGCATATAAAAACTTGTCCAATGTTTGGCTCGACAATAGACCAGTACAGGATAGGAAGTGGGACAAAAATGCAATTTTCAGTCCCACCAAAATAGGCGGGACGAAAACCAGGGATATAAGACAAGATTGGTAAATTACTAAACTACCCATGTTAAATTAAAACCTTCGTGAATTCTTTCACCTGCCTACCAAATGCACCATTAATGGGTGTGTTTGGTATCCATACAGGATGAGACAGAATAGAACAAGACAGAACAACAGTTAGCGTTTTGTAAGACAGATTGGACAGTAGAGAATAGATAAAATGACCAATTTCTAATTAGTTGTTTATATATTTTGATTAATTATGTAATTGATTAACTTATAATAAACTAAATTTTTTTAGAAGAGAATTAGGTTCAATTTTGATGTTATATTGGTAGTACATGAGATTGTTCCACCTTGTTCCATGAGATAGGGGTGGAACATGCATGTTCAACTCTGTTCCACATAAAAGTCTTGGCAAACGTGGAACATTTATCCCTGTTCTTGTATGTTTCGTCCTGTCCAGTGTACCAAACGCACCAGTGACTTGAACTTTACAACTTCATTATACATTCCTATAGCATAAGAGCATCTCCAACAACATCTCTATAATTTCTCTAAAATAGAGAATGTAAAGTCAAAATCTTTATAACTTTCTTTTCTAACTACAACAACTTTTCTATTTTAGAGAATCCATCAGTACTTATATTATCAAAATATGCACTACATTTATTATTCCGATTAACTTTTTTAAAACTTCTAAACAATTAATTATGCTATTGGTGGAAGATATTAAATAATGTTTCTCTCCTCATTTAGAGATTTTATAGAATTCTCTATATTTAGAGTTCTCTTCATATTTTTCTATTTTAGAGAATGAGATAGCAAAGCTGTTGGAGCATTTTAGCAAACAAAAACTCGTTTTTTTTTTCTTTCTATTTTAGCAAAGCTGTTGGAGATGCTATCGTTGATGCAATCATTCGCGTTCTTTTTCGCTAAATTGGCACGAAACCGTTGCAGGAAACACTATTTGCGATGCTTGTTGAGATCACAGAACGAGCGATGGCTCATTGCGACAAGAAAGACGTTTTGATCGTTGGTGGCGTGGGGTGCAACGAGCGGCTGCAAGAGATGATGAAGGTTATGTGTGGTGAAAGAGGGGGGAAGTTGTTTGCAACTGATGATAGGTATTGCATTGACAATGGAGCCATGATTGCTTACACAGGTCTTCTTGCTTATGCTCATGGATCCATAACTCCACTTGAAGAAACCACCTTCACTCAGAGGTTCAGAACTGATGAAGTTTTGGCTGTATGGAGAGATAAGGAATCAGCCAGCACCATTAAAGAAAAAACCACAGTGGAAATCGGATCGTGAAATCGGCTGGGGAATTAAGTCGGTTATTCGTTCGTGGGATCGATACGTGATTGTGTTATTTGTTATGATATTTTGACTGAATGTTGTATGATAATTCTTCAACATGAAGGATTGTCATTGCTATCAAGATTAAGATATTTAGTCTCTGTTTGTTTTGTAATTTTTAGCTCTTATTTGGCACTTATGTCCGATTTGATCAGACATAAGATCGATCCGATTCTGACCGTTTTTTTTCCTTCCGAAAACATCTAAACACTTGTACTTTGATATATTAAGTGATAACATAGCCACTCAATTACCTCTTATTTCTATTCAACAACATTCTTTTGATTTCAACGTCAGTTTTAGAATAGATGTAGACCGGATTTACAGAAAGCGTAAAACATGAAGATTGTATGTTTTTGTTTTTCGGATAATCTTGATTCACTTAAACCTGGGTTATAATGTGTGAAATATGATTAAAACTCCCAAGCCTTGCAAAGCTACCTGCATCCTCCTTTTGTTTCTTTTTTTTGTTTTATCCTTCAATCATTGATGCTCACTTCAGTTGACATATTTAAGTGGAATTTTTACGGGATAAAATAGACAATTATATATATTCAGATTTCAAACTTAACACCACCTCTCAAAATCATAAGGCTGCATTTTGGTACGTGGAACATGATAGGACAAAACAAGAATTCACTGCAACATGGGACAGGAACAGGAACGGAGACAAAGTGTGACAAAAAGAGCTTTTTTGTTACACCAAAATAGTTAGAATAGCATGGGACGGGAATGAATATATTACTAACTGACACGCGTTTGATATATATAACTTTAATATGGTATTTGTTTTAGTGTTTACCATCATTAGTCACGGCCGCCATCACTGGTAGCCACTATCGACCACTTCCACGTCCTCTTCCACTACAACAACCTCCTCCACCACCTCTACAACTGTCCATCGTCACCGCAACCACCACCGTTGGTCACCTCCACCACCACCAC
>LUCG01049558.1:0-13634 GCA_001633085.1 Carthamus tinctorius | reverse complement strand
TTCTTGGTTCCGGTGATGAAGTGAACAAGATCGAGGCCAATTAGGGTTGAGTAGACGTGCTTATGCCATACCAGAAAATTGTCGTTAGTAAGGGAGACATTAAAGTGGGTGGAGGCAGTTAGTTGAACAACTGTGATGGGTGCCATGGAAGAAGGAGGTGCAGTAGGATCAATTCTCGTTTGAGATGGAAGCTCTGATACCGTATAAAGATTGATTTTGAATGAAAGGTTGTTGTGATATTAGACAAAATACAAAGGCTATAAATAGCCATTTACAATATTACATATAATGGTAAGGAGAAATCTACGGCTAATTCTATCAATCACAATAACTATCTAAATATAGCTTAAAAAGGAAATACAATCAATTACAAATCAACAGATTGTCAATTAGATCAATTACAAATCAACATATTGTCAATTAGTTGTTGCCTTAATAGATGTAACGTTGTATGCGGTTTTTACCCGATTTAAGGGTTTTCCGCAGCAGTAAATGATACTTGTCGCATTTGCTTCTAATATCATTCATTTTTCGCTTATTTTTTTTATCCTTGTGACTCACATGGATCTCGAACTTGTACCTAAATCCAACTAAAACAATTTGGCACCATCTATCGAACTGACAATGAGACCCTGTTACTAACCATCTATCATATTCTTTAAGCATCCACTATGACAAGTGAGCCCTTGAAACCGATCGGCAGCAATCTTGTCCCTACAACAAACGAAATAGGTCAGAAAATCTTAAAACTTTGCATGTCAAGGTTGAAGATATGAATAAGGACAATAGGCACCTTACTGAGGAAAATCGCGAATTTCACTTACAAAACACTGAAATCCACATGTTGTGCGAGAACCTTGAGTGGAATGTCACATAGCCAAAACTGCTATGTGGCGTGTCAGTGTTTCTATTTATAAGGATCATAATTGTAATCAAAGTCATATGAAAAATTATCATAAGAAATGCCATTGCCATCATGGTGGGAAAGGTATTCATCATCACCATTGGAATCTAATCAAGAATTTATTTAGGATTGTAATTGTAATCAAAGTCCCTTGAGCTATCATCGTGACAAAATCATCAAAATGGTTGGGGGATAGGTTGGGGGCAACATTACAACCATGATGACAGTTGGGTAGTGGTGGTGTTGATTTTGACAATTTTATAGACTATTACATTGATGGTTTAAATGACTTTGATTACAATTATGATCCCGTTTACCTTCATTATTATGCTTCTGGCAGATTCAGAAATTTAGACACACATAAGGTATCAATGTTCACAATAATGTACAAATATGCTAGCATAAGTACAAATATATATATATATATATATATATGATAAATAGGAACAATCTCTAACAAAACGATCCTTGTATCAAGCGGTTCATGGTGGTTCATGAGGACATGTCGTTGTAGGTGGAGTTGCTCCTCGAGCTTCCCTCAAACCTAGGCTAAGTTGATGAAGCAGGATCTAGATTGTGAATGTATGCCTAGGCTTCGACAGGTTAATTGGCTTTCTTCCAACCGCCATCCGGATAGAGGGTGATTTGGCGTATTCTGAAAGTTTACATTTGTTAGACCTACTACTAGCATCCTTGTTGCAACCACATGGACCAAATTTGTAGTTTACTCTTTTATTAATAACAGGAACCTTCAAATATTTTGTTATTCACAAAAATTATCATTTTCTATTAACCACAATCAACCTTCACTTTTGTTAACCACGATTAACAGTTTATAATTCACATAAATATGGAAGTTTGTTGAAAGATCTGAAAAAGAACAAAATATATATAAAATCTATATGGTGACACATTCACCTAAATATGCTTTAAGAAATCAAAGACTTTCTTATAAATATGAGCACGAGGTGAATAAAATGCTCATTTTTGTGCTCCTGAATGTTTATGAATTAATTTGTTTTATATACCTAATGTTCTCATTTTTTATTTTACATTCGTATTAACAATATATAATTATAGACTATCTAAAATACATTATAAAATGCATTTTTTAATGTATTATACCATTATAATTATCTCAGCGGATATTTTTTAATTTAATACTACTGTAACATATCATAAACATGTATCAAGATTTTCAACAATGATGTATTCAGGTTTTTAAAACTTGACATGTTTTCCTATTTTTATCTATCCATACGGACCATACTTCTTTGAAAAAACCCGTTTACAGTCTATTTTGAATTTTAAAACTTATAAATCTCAATACATTATGTACGGAGTATAAGTTTAAATGTTTCATAAGCTCTCACATTCAACATGATAGTTAAAAATNTCTTTGTTTTTTATTTTTCATTTTACAGCTTTATCATGTTAACATACATAATCTTATATTAACAAAAATGCATTAAAAATATGTTTCATTTTTTACAAATTATCCTATTTTAATCGTTTGATCAAAAACTTCAAAATGATCTCAAAATTTATTAAAAAAACCCACCATTAAGCGATTTTTTGTCAATAATTTTGACCAATTAACCACATTGACATTAGATTGGACATGCGATTTAAAAATATATAAAATCATAAAATTGACACCTTGTAGGGAATAAAATTGAACCTTAAACAAGATTATTTTTTTCGAATTTAGACTTTAAATTTGAGACCATTTGCGCTGTAACGCACGCGGGTATGCGCTAGTATATACATATTATAATTAAATGTTTAACTTTTGTTAAATAAAAATATTTCTTTAAGAATGGTTAAACTACTAATAGTGGGGTAGGAGAGTAACAAATCAAGATCAACCAATCTGCAAACTTTTGTAAGTAGTGGTTCATCGGGTTTTTCTTAAAATGTTTTAAGTTAAAATTCTTGTTTAAATGAAATCTTATTAATTAGTAGTTTTCTCCTTTTTGGCTTATGAAGAAGATACATATAAGCCACGAATAAATATTAGTGCAATTCTTAAATCAGCCAATTAGTTATGTACATTGCAATTTAAAGCATCCGTAGTTTACCAAAGATGGTCTAGCCCTTTATTCAGGGATTTCCTTCCAGTATACTAGCCCAGCGGGTGGAGGTAACACCCTTGTGTCTTTAGGGATGGTATCTCCAGTTGGCTAAGGTTCGAACCCTGCGGAGGACGACTTGTTGCGGTACCTAGCTCTTGGGCCAGTCCATAGGGCCGGTTCATGTGCACAAGGATTAATCGGTGCCCGTTTGGATCCAAATATCCCCAGAAAACATGTGTGAATTATCTTTCGTTCAAAAAACAAAAAAAACATCTGCAGTTTGATTTATGGTCTCAAAAAAATAGCTCAAACAACAAATATAGCTTGGTCTACAATTTTGGCTCTAAAAAAAACACACACACACACACACACATGTTAACATGGAGAGCATTTAAGGTACAGTTTATTTCTTAAGAGATGTTAAATTCTAGAACTTTATTTCAATCTTTATGATAAGAGGTGAAAACATTATCAAGAAAATTGTTGGTTTCTATACCCAATAAATGTCTAAATATACAAGTAGAATGAAAATTAAGGATATCAATTCTAGACAGTTAGCAATTATTCCAACAAGTAGAATGGAAATGGATTTTATCCCAAAGTTTTAAGTTGGCAATGTAAGCAACAAATAACAACTAGCAATACAATATACATGTGCCAAGTGAACATACAACCTAATGTAATGAACCAATCTACTACAAGTATATTTTCGAGTTCAATTGTCGTGTATTTTGTTGGTTTCAGTACGAAAAATGATGTCTATAATAGTGTATATGGTATGTATAGTTTACGAGCTCTGAGGTTCTTCGGAACCAATACACTTGTTTTCCAAAAAATTGTCTTCATATTCCACCACAGCATTCATTGGAGCTCTAGCTTTTAGAACCATTTCTTTGTACTCTTCTTGGGGGCTAGAAAGAGCCACAATGGCTCCACCTGCTCCAACCGACGCTTCACCATCGTGGACCACCACGGTTCGTATAACAATGTTGAGATCGAACGTTTGGTTGTATGAAAAGAAACCAATGCAGCCAGAGTAAATGCCTCTGGAGCAAGTTTCAAGAGAATCAAGAAGTTCCATTGATCGCAACTTGGGTGCACCGGTCATTGATCCACCGGGGAATGCTGCCCTAACGCAATCAATTGCACTTAGATTCGCCTCTTTCTTTCCTCGGATCGTGCTTACCATGGTGTGGACGGTTGCATATGATTCGACTTCCATCAGATGGGGGACGTGGACCGAACCAGCTTCACACACACGACCGAGGTCGTTCCTTAGGAGATCAACAATCATCAGATTTTCTGCTTGATCCTTTTCGCTGTTCACAGACAAAGGGGACAGATTATTGCTTCATTTTGGCCTTAATATCCCATTTAAAACTTACGATTCATCAAATATTGGGACCTATAATTTGAATATACAGTCAAATGTTTTTCCCATGCAATTTTTTTTTTTTTTGAATTAGTGTAATACCTGTGTTGCAGTTGTGATCTAAGCAACTCATCTTCTTCGGGTGTCAAGCCACGGGCTATGGTGCCCTTAATAGGTTTTGCTTCCAGAATACCATCTCTATCTAGACTTAAGAACCTCTCAGGGGAAGAACAGCAGATGGTTAAATTTTCATTTGAAAAATTAAGCCAGGCAGCATATGGAGCAGGATTTTTATCTCTGAGATGGAAGTAAAGCCCCAAAAGATCAATGTCTCCTATTTTCTTTCTCATTTGATTTGTGAGACACAACTCGTAGCTTTCTCCGTCTTTAATGAATTTCTGACATTTCTCCACATCTTCCATGTATTGCTCTCTAGTTTTGTTAGATAGAAAGCCTGCTTTCACTGAGTTATTTTTAGCCGCTTGGACAGAAACCTGAGATGATAAAGTTGTTCTGGGAGCAGAAGCTTTTAAGCTGATAAGCTTTTGCTCGATATCATCCAACCATGTTTTCCTTTCTGTGCTTTGATCATGTAGTGAGAGAATGTAGATATCATCGTTTGAATGATCTATAACTATAAGACTGTCTGCAAAGAAGAAACAAGCATCTGGTGTTCCTGCCTTATGACGATTATAAGGTACACCACACTCAACTTTAAGGCCATATCTGCATATAGAAAATAAGAAGTTACATCAAAACAAATTTTGAACTACATTATGAAGAAACCAAGACCGAGTATTAAGTGCGTCCTAGTTCGATTGGATGAATTGTTATGTAGTTATTTCACCTACTAACAAGTGAAAGAAACTTTAGTAAGACAATGTCGCTTGGGTGGGCCTAGAAACTAAAAATGATTTCAAAGTTTTGCTTGGCAGACACCAGATAGAGAGAGATCGAATTAGAGATCTTTTGCAAGAGTAGAACTTACATACCCAAGATATCCTATGTATCCACCATAAAACTCAAACGGCAATCCTTCATAATCTTTTTCATCATAGTGAATCGACTGGAGTTCCTGATACACAAGCATGATGTCAGAGAATTAAAACATCACAACGGTTAAAAATGTGTTTTATCTTGTGAAAGAGGGGGTCAGAAGGTATCCTGCTGCTAACTGCACATAAGAGATATAATCAGACAGAAACATCATGCATCCCACAAAAATGGATAAACTGCGTACCCAACTTTTTGCTCGTATCTTGCTTCACTAGCATATACGATCTTTCAGCCATAGATATCAAAAGGTGGACAGAACATAGATATTGGAAATATTGCTTTCTTTATACCTTATCCATAAAATGGAAGAATCCGTCTTTCAAAAATGTGGTTGTAGATGACCCTTGAGCATCTTCAATTATAATATGACCTCCACCAGTACATGTAACCTCACTGAAAAAGAGAACGTTTGTATGTCATGCCTTATGAAAAGATTATTCAAATACATAATTAATGGCTAAATGCATGTTGCGACTTTCCAATCAATTGGTAGCAGAACACAAGTGATCTTCATTCAAACCTTGGTTCTGACAATCTGAATGTTATCTGCTTCCAAAGAGGGCTGCCTTTTCCACCCATAAATGAAAATCTAGCTCTTCCCTGCATTGCATAATAAGCACATAACAGCAAATATTACTGGATAGCACCACTACCTTAAGGCTGATAAAAAAGATGTTCATTTTGGTTTTTCTTTGAAGGATCTTCACACACTATGTGACAAGTCCCTGGGAACATTGTACACAAATATAAACTCAGTCATAATGCAATATATATATATATATACTCATATCTTCATTATTTTATTGCCTCATGATTGTAATATATTATGGTGTTATGGCAGAGAGAACTTAAAATATCAGATTGTGCAGTGCAAGATAATGGATGGAATAAAATAATTGTGTTCCAGACTCAATACTATGCAATGACTAGTGAGCTATAAATATAAATTCTAATGCTAAAGTACTGCTTGATATACCTTTTCTGTAGAGGAGCTATCCAGCCAAAAGGTGTTACCAGCCTTGTCATCTCCAAACACTTCGAGAAATATGTTTTTTGCCCCGCCAACTTGACAAGATAAATGCTCAAGTTTCCTCCATTCTAACTTGAAAAACTTAACACCGTTGGTTAAATTTGACGAGTTTACCATCTTGCACATGTTGAAATGGTTTATATCAAGAATAGGCAAATTATTGCTTCTGGGGTTGTTTTTAAACTGCCAGCTTCCATTTCTGACCTGCATGCATGCTAAAAAGTTTACTGCTCAGTGCTAATAACACAATTCAGCTGTAAGAAGTACATATTCAAGCCACTATGAGTGAACTAAAGTACCAAGCCAAGCAATGCAAACTCAACTTTCTAGTCTATATTGGCATATAGGAACCGTCTGAATCTAATCAGACAATTATCTAATACCACGTTGTAACAAGTAACTCAAAGCTTGAAATTCTTGAGGACCCCTGGAAGCAACTTGAGTATGAATGAAGAAAGTGAGTAAATGGTTCATTTATATTAGTAGTTTACCATCATACTGCAACTTCCTCTCACTAATGGAGGGAGAGTCCTCCTTCCCACCCCAGAAATCTTCAGTAATTTCTCTGAAATTTTTGAATATCTGACTCCCATGACAAGTGGCTATACTCTCAGGATGAAACTGCAGTTCAAGGGGGAAATTTGATTTAGCTCACAAATGAGAGGAAAGGTAATAGCTAAAGGAGATTAAGGCACACCTGCAAACCATAATGAGGTCTTGTGGAGTGCATGATGCCCATAAGAACTTTCCCGTCTGGCATACCTTCATCATAATTTGAGCACCATGAACCTCTGTTCTTGAACTCTTTAGAGAAGGAACTAAGAGGGGTCTCATGGTCAAGTTGATTAGCATCAAAATCAGAGTTTTGATCACCCAGAGAAGAAACTGTATCACTGGAACAAGTCCATGCTAAAGGTATGAGTTCCTTTGGAAGCGATTTTGCATCTATCACAAGTGAATGATATCGAACCACCTGCATCAATTCAGAAACCATAATGATCAAACTGCTCCATGAACTACAGATAACTCCAGTAACTATGGACCTCTAGATAAAAGTTTTATTTTCTGAGAAGCGTATTATGTTCATTTAACAGTAGGAGAAGCTTATTACATGGTCCACATGGGAGTTCCTCCACTGGTTTGGACAATTAGAACTCCTTCCTTGAAGATGCTCACGTATCTCATGGGCCTTTTGGAACTCAATCCACTATGTCCAAGCAGTTTAGTCATTTAAATTTTCAAATATGCAATGTATCCTGGTGGTAGGTGTGTACATGTTTCACAGAGCATGGTGAATTGCATATGGCATGCCTCTCCTAGTGGCTTCTTCCTCATGTTCATCTTAATGAGTTTTCTTATTCCAGTTTCCCAACAAAAACCAACAGAGAGAAGAGAGGATTGTATTAATAATTTTGAACCAAAACACACACATCAGTCATCACAGACTCACCGTTACCCTGTTGGAGACCTGATTAGTGTTTTTACGATCACATGTTGAAAACCAATGATATTTAAAATTCAGCTTCATACCATGGATTTAAAGGGTGTAATTTTTAGTATTCAACCAAAAATATTGTATTTTTTACTTCCTCAGATATTCCCCCATGGGTTGACCTTATAAGTGGAGGCACATCTACTAGTAATTTATACTCCAAGATCACTGAAGGTCATAACCTATGCATGTAAAAACATTGTTTTAATTAATTCCTATATGAACTCTTTAGAATAAATATCCTTCCACTGTAAGTAAACTACCTCCGTTTTGTCTTTCTGAATGTTGCTTCTATTTAGTGTTTCTCATTTTTCATGTGTTTTTCCTTCATAGACCATGTCTATGCCTTAGGATTTCTTTGAGTCATGAAACTCCTAACAAAGGCAATTATGTATGTGGAATTGCAAATAAACTTACTGACCTTAAAACCGGAATTTCTGCCAGAAGGAATATCATGGAACAGTTTGCATCCATTATGCTGAATTTCACTAAAAAAAGCATAGTGGAGCCAAAATGAGCAAAAACTATAAAATGACAATAGAAACTTCACAAAGCTAGTAGTGTTATGATCCAATATCATAAAGAAAATGATTGAAATAGCTAATTTACGACAAAATACTCATGTTAGTTTGCATGTTTCTAGATGATAGCTGAATCTAAATGCAGGTCTTATCGCCATAGCACATTTTCAGTTGAGTAACCATGATGGAGATTGAACATGTTGGCACAGCTAGACCATGAAAGTTTCTATACCTCAGACGTCCGTGGACAGGTTCGAAGGCATGGATGACCTCTGCACCATGCACATATCCTAAGGCCTGTTAAATCATTTTAGTGAATGAGAACACAGTTAAACCTAATGAAGCCATACATGTAATTTACTCTTTCAGTATTAGAGAATAATCAAATATAACATAACAGACTACAAAAAACAAGGTACAAGAATGCAGTCAAGTTAATACAGATGAGAACTTGCAATGCCAGTCAAGATGTTAGATAGAAAGGGAACAATTGGTCTAATTATTGAAAGAAACAGGAAAGGCGGGAGGGGTCACCCTTGGAAAGACAAAGATCAAAACTGATAATACATGTCATATAGCAAAGCACCTCTTTAATATCATTACACAACATGGAAATATGGGATGAATTCTTAACAATCAGAAAAACTCACTTTCTAGTATGATGTCTTGAAAATACCAATATCACCCAAAAAGAGGCAAGTGTATGTACAGTACATCTAAAACCTACACAGTAGAAATACCCAATAATTTAAAATTTTGAATCCCAATTATTCCCTAGATATAGGTGCATAAATTTTCCAAGAAGAAAATCATGCATGAACGCAAGTTTTAGGTAATGTGCATGCATTCAAATCAACATACTTACATAAGCATGGTAACTGATAAATTACATGATACTGAGATAAAGAGCATTCCAACCAACATGAAGCAATACCTGGTGTCCAAGACAGACACCCAAGATAGGAATGTCTTTGCACTCTAGCAGCAACTGAAGACAAATCCCTGCAAATCCCAGAAGGCCAATCATTGTCTCCAAAGTGGTAGATAACTGACCTTACACTTTGCTGAACTTACAGCAAATTAAGCAACAAATCAATAGCATTACCAACATAATCAGCATTATTTAGAAAGTGAAATTTATTTATTTTTAAAAAATATATTTTTGCCTCTCAAGAGAGACTAGATTTCCCACACTATTACTTGATGTACAGCACATGTCATGTTAAGCGATGAAAGAACTCATAATGATATATGCCTGATCTTCTCTGATTTAAACTATTCACTGTAATAGGCTTCTTACATGCATATGCAGAGAAACGTTAAAATATTCTTAGTGAAGGAAACTACACACATTGACACATTATGATTTTAAAAGAGTGCATATGACAGTGTCTTACCTATATCAGCCGGGCATGCTGGTGATCCTGGGCCTGGTGATATAACAATGTTATCAAAGGCTCTCTTTTCATATATATAATAGCATGCCTCCTCCCACGTCCATTCATCATTACGCACCACAATAGGAGGTACTGGACAACACAGAAATTTATGAGACAGTTTGCAGCCTTATGTACACTTATATCTGCTTATAGAAATAAGATAGAACAAACTTTCTAAGCTATATCAGGTATCCAAATATACATAGAGGGATGATATGCAAAAGCATGCTGGAAATGATAATACAGTCCGGAGGGAGATTGGAATATCGAGACTGGGAATAGTATTCGAAGATTAGAGCAGACAGGCGCACCAAAACTCTCCATGAGCAGGAAAAATGTGTATCATTCAACTAGCAACAGTTCAACAAATTTTAAAAGGTTAGAATGCTAGGGATACTCTTATATGATTTAGCATAAATGCAATACCCGTCCATTCCAATTCCATAGCAAGAGGGGAAGAAAACACCCAAGCTTAAGATACACCAAATATATGGCTTGTTTATATTTAAGTAGAAGACACACCGAATGACAAGAAACAACTGTTGCTACGGCCTACGAGTACCAGTGCTACAGTATCCAAACAAAGTTGAACTAACAGACAAACTCTAATTCCTATGTGTTGAAAAATAGATTACAAAGTTAGGAATATAATTGAAAATATTTTACTAGTTAGAATATTTAGAAAATCATATGTGATCTCCTACACTGGTTAGGTTTCCTTATTCAATAGAGAAACTGTCAAAATGGCACATACCCAAAAATACAGACACGAACTAAGAGATATATATAGAGAGAGCTTACGTCCATTGACAACAGACAACTCTTGGTATATATTGTATGTGTAACTGTCATAGTTGTCAATCAACAATGTCCTCACAAATTCCAACTTCTGTCTTGGCTTTGACAATGGCTTTCCTATTAATCGGGTTCCCTCCAATTGACCTGGTACATGCTGACATGAAAGCACCATCTTTCTAGCACCACAACTGGACACTTGGATACTTTCCTTGTTGGTGAAGTCACTAGCCCTGATCGAAGATAAGGGCAGTGGTTTATTTATGTTTACGCTTTGGGAACTTTCTAAACAAGGGGATGCGAATGCGATCTCCGAAGGATTTGAGCATAGACTGAAGTTCATTTTGAAACTATCACAAGCCTCTGCCTCAGGGATATTTAAAATATCTGAAGAAACAGCAATTGTAGGTCAATTATGTGTTGCACTGATATTGAGTGGACCCTTTATAGAAGCTAGAAGCATATACAAACACTATCTACGAAAATATTATATACTTATATAAGTCTATTACTCTATTTGTAAGCAAATGTGAAGTTGTGAGCTATATATACATGTAATTTGTGGTTAATCATTTATGTGAATCATGCAACCCATGCATCAAGCTGAAAATAAAAATAAATAAATAATCAAGTCGATGTTTGGGAAACGATTCAATCAGTTAATAAAGAAGTTGTGAATTTGTGTCAATTAGTAAACTTTGTGATGTTTTCTTAGAGCTCATTCATATAGGAAGAAAATAATTCAACACTTCACCTGTACAAACAACTTAGAAATTGGCTTCACGACACATGATACTATATAAATAAGACAAAAACATGATGAAGTGTAATAAGCTAATAAAAACACATAATTAATTTGTTCAGAGAACGTGCATAAGCAAGCCTCTGAATCTAAAAGTCATCCTACTTGTAGGAATTGGCTATGATTGTATTGTCCTCATGAAACTTGATCTGCAGAAACATATGAAGGCCAAAGTGGTTGACTTCCCCATTTTTGACATTTGAAACCAAGCAAATTGTTCTAGGTTGTACCAAATCGTAAAAGGAATAGATAAAAAACCTATATATGCCAACTTTGAAGGCTACTGATAATGATGAAAACCTGATATGGGATAAGGAAACACACAAGAAACAGATACGTATTGGTGAACGAAAAAATTCATTAAACTATCAGTTTTTTTTCCTGAAATTTGGTTAATTTGCACAAATTAAGCAATAAACTGTATAAGTGATATTATGCAAGACCAACTACTGTATTTTAATTGGTCATATGAAATGTAATGTGTTAAAATGGGTCATATGGATAGTAATGGATTTATAATATGTCATATGAGGTGTAATCAGTTATAACAGGTCATGGATTTGTAATGAGTTAGAATGGATCATATGGGTTGTAAACTTGTAATAGGTTATATGGGTCCTATTGGGTGTAATGTATTGTAATGGGTCATATGAGCTCTAGTGGTTTACATTAACCACTTACTTGGGTTTGTAATGTGTTGTAATCAAATAGGTTGTATTTGCTAATATCGGTTCATATTTGGTCATCAACAGGTTATATGTGCCATATTAGATCTAATTGGTTCATATTGGGTTGTAATGTATTATAATGGGCCATATGATCTCCAATGGGGTATATTGGGTTATCTGGGTATGTAATCTGTTATATAATAATTTGTCATATGGACTCAATTTGATTATAATGATTCATATTTTCATGTAACGCGTTATAATGGGTCATATTGAGCTGTAAAGAGTTCTAATTAGGACTGTTTATCTGTTGGAATCTATTGAATGTGAGGGGAACCGAACTAACCAAATCATCCATCTGATGTTGGATTTTGCCAACCGACCCAATCCAATTAGTATTAGATATCCAATCCAGTTGATGATTGGATCGGATCGTTTTCATCTATCGGGTATCCATTGGATCGGATAGGATCCATCCAATGTTGATTTTTGTTAAGAAAGTATGCATACTCAAGCATCTGTAATATACAAAAAAAAAAGGCTAAAACAAACACCCGATGCGCATAGTACAAATAGTTAACACATGATTAATTCTTACATTTGCAAGGTCCTTAATCTTCTAACCATAATCCAGTTTCACTTGCACAATCAATTTTCTACTCAATGTATGTGATGCTTTATTTAAAATTGGAACTGATTTAGCTACCACAAGCCATTTAATAACATCAGTTCTTAATGATTCCCTTTGATCAGATATCTGTTTGTTTGTTTTTTTTTTCATTATAAATCAATTATTTAACATTGCATCATCCGCATAGTTCAAAACTGAATCTAAACACACAACAAGCCATAGAATGAAACACATATCTAAAATATAACAAAATATAAATTGAAACACAACAAACTATAAATCCATAGAGATGAAAACATACAACAACAAAGTATGAGTCATTGAATTGTTAACCACATAAATAAATGTTGAATGATTTAACACAAGAAAGCATAAATGAAAACAGATCTAAAAGAAAGAAGTTGTTAAAGGTAGAAGATGAAAAGAAGAGACTAACCGAGCTACAAGTAGAATCCACAAGTGAGCAATTTGGAGATGATGCCCGGGAAGATTATGGGAAGTCGTGGAAGAGGAGGAGCAAAGCAGTAAGTAAGGTGGCGGAGGGTGGATACGGCGGCGAAGCGTGTGGCGGCCAAGAGGGGAAAATTGGTGGCCAAATGAATATTCTGATATGTTTTGAAATTTCTGTTAAAATAAAATCTTATTAATACCATAGCTATTTACGAGTAAACTCCAATTTTGTTCCTTACAGATTTAGGCTATGTTTGGTAAACCNGATAAGCTAGCTGGTAGCTGATAAGCTAGCTTATGAACAAATTATGTTTGCAAAAACTAGCTTATGAGTACGTAAAATGACCAAAAAGGACATCTTTAATAAATAATCGATTATAACTATTTTATAATATAATT
>LUCG01049557.1:0-12381 GCA_001633085.1 Carthamus tinctorius | reverse complement strand
ATATATATATATATATAAAATAAGAAACAGTAGTCGTATTTTAATTTCTGTGACATACTTTTATTTACTAAGTTTTTTTTTTAAATTAAGTTAACACAAAGATGACTATCTATTAAAACAAAAAAGAATTACTTATTAGCAATTAAAGGTACATAATATTAATAATTAAATATAATTAATTAAATATATAACAAACATATAAACAATGTTTCAATTAACCTATCTTATATTTTTTTGCAAGATTTAAATTTGATCTTGTCCCTTGAATATAGTATATGGACCCTTTGCCAATGAAAAGGTGGCTTGTAAGCTTCAAGCATATTATTTTAGTAGATATAAAATATTAATAAAGTGGTACCACTATTTCACTTTACTTCATCAATTTAACACTTTATTTAATTTTCCCAATATTAAAATACACAAATTGTTCCCTTACCCAATAAATAATACTACTATACAACTTTACCCTCAATTTCATCTTTTAATATTTAATTTTTTATTACTCTATTCTCTTAGTTGGTGGTCACCTTAAAACCAACTATTTGTGCTTCAAGGCTAATTTGGTCATATTATATTTAAAACTAATAGTATATGTATATTGGAAGCATATCCAATCTTTAATCTTACACATTTGTGAAACTTATATGAACAAGTTTCATCCACTCATTCTCCATAATCCTTAAATATATGTTTGCTTTATAAGATTATAACAATTTTCTTCTATTATAAAATTTTGAAAACCTAATCTTTAAATTAAGATTTACTATTGTGATAATGTAGAAATTACTAAAAAAAAAGATGATAATCTAAAAAGTAAAAGGTTGAAACTCAATATGATTGATCATTGTAACTGTAATGCATTATTATAGGCTTGATACGTGTATGCAAATTAATTAAAGTTAATGATTGACATGTATCGATCAAGTTCAATTCAGTTTAATCTCACTTTCACATCATATGTAAGAAACACGGACGTAACCTTATGTATGTCAATTTCTTTCACTTTGGTAAGTTTCACGTTTCAAGGGAACTATAAAACCTAACGAGTGCAAACAATTGAAACCACATCTTTCTCTTAAAACCGTGGACCCTTTTGATGTAACATCTTATGATTCGTTACTTTTCATACAAAATGCATTTAAGATCTAAAACTTGTGGAATATCAAAATGTCAAATATGTACACGTATAGCTTTATTATAACATTTCCATCCTATAACCCTAATAATTGGATAACATACATCTTCAGAGTTCAACAATCATATCTAGATATTGTCAAATAAACCGTTCAACAATCATATCTAGATATTGTCAAATAAACCACAACGATATATCAATTGATCAAACCAAGTTTTTTTTTCATTTGATATATTGTGTTTTAGATACAAATGATATTTATAAATATAGTCCTACCCAATTGCAAGTTTTTGTTGTTGAAGAACATGTTAAAAGTGACTGAAAAAAGTAAATGGGTTTTTAAGAGTATCTTGGCCATCAATCTTAAAGGAAATATGGGTTGAAATTAATATATAAAAAATGATCAAAACCCCACATCATCACAACCAAGACTTTTTCTTTATACATCTCTTTCTTCTTAGGAATCTAAGCAATTTGAGAAACCAAGAGAAATGGACATATCATTATAGTAGGGCTCCTATCTATAAGTTTGTTTATATTTTTTTTTATGTTTTATAGAAGTAGTATAATACAACAAATAAATAGTTGTAAAAGGTAAGGGATATTTTTTATATTTCAAGAATAATTGTTTGTGTGATTTCAAGATTTTCGTAAAAGAATATCGATTTGATAATCGATTGGTTCGGTTTAAATAGGATGTAGTTTTTTGTAAACAAAATATGTACATATGTCATGGCCAAATGTATATATAAATTTCAATGTATGAAGAAGTGGATGTATGAGTATGTATAGGATTTTTCATTCTTTAGCAATACAATAAGATGTTTATATAACCAAAGGAGTGTTAGCCTAGTGGTAAAGGCTTGGACACTATATAGTGGTGAACCCGAGTTCGAACCCTGGGGGACGCATTCTGGAGGTACGGGGGCTTCGACCCCGGGCTGCATGCTTTAGCAGTCGGGCTTCGGCCCAAAAATTGCCAAGGATTAGTCTGGGCCCAATGTGGTCTGGGATACCTATTCAAAAAAAAAAATAAGATGGTTATATATATATATATATATTACCCGATAAAAATGTTTTTATTATTATTTATCATCTATAAAATATATATACTTTTTATTCTGAAATGGTTTATTTAAAGATTTACTTATTTATTCGTTAATAAATTTTATAAAATATTAGTGACATTGATTTTGATCTACATGTTACTTTCATACTAGTAAAAGATAATTTAGGATTAAATAATATAAAATTCTGAGCAAGTAATTATTTTTATGTTTATTTTTGATAAAAAAAAACCATGCAATGTCATTCTGGAAAATGACTAGTTTATCCCTCAGAAATTGGTTTATGTACCTACAAATTTGATTGATGTGATACCATGATCATACAAGCTTATCATATATTGTAACTATTTGATACAAAGGGTGATACCCCAAAAGAATTGTGGCTAAAAGGTAAGGGAAGGTAAAGGTAGGGACTAGTTATGCAACATAATAAAAGATGAAGTTCATGGGTAGATTGGTCATAAGCTAAACCTCAAAGACTTTTATGCATGTATCAAAGAGCTTGAAACCCTTTGGTATAGAAAGTAAAGTATGTTACTAAGATGGGTATTGCTATCTAATATCTATACCCCTCTTTTTACCTTCTTTCCACTTACATAAATCCATATCCCTTTTATACTGGGTTTCACTTGTGCACTCAAATACACTTATCCATACACCCTATAAGGGGGTATGAATAAAAAACTTCTACTATAATTAAGGGCGACATCAATTGGTTTTGGTGTCTTTTTGTCGTCAATACAGTTGCAAATGAATAACTAGATTTGGCATCTTCTTTAAATTCATGATCAATATGGTATGATATGATGTATTAGAATGGTTGTCTTTGAAATGGGACAAAAATGGAGCCCTATGGCCATTAATTTTTTTTTGGACGGCAGTTAAACACACGCACATGTCCCGACCGAAGTCGAAGAGGCATCCGGGATCCATTCGGGGACCCGGCTAATCCTCTCGACCATGGAAACCGTTACCGGCCCATAGCCTCGCCCATGCGCGGCCCGAAGATCGACCCATGAACTGGGTGGTGTCGCCTCCTGTTCCCCCCTCGAATCGAACCTAAGTAGACAGTGATACCATCCACTGCCCCCCTCAGGATGTTACCGACCGTTGAGCTACAAAGGAATTGACAAATGTCCTTAGTTTGTGCATGGGAGGGTTCGAACTTGGGTGGGCACTATGTACCCTCCAAGCGCTAACCACTCCACCACAACACCTTGGACCCTATGGCCATTAATTTGTCACAATATAAAAGTTTTAGTATCTTATGTGTAATCAATGAGTTCATAATCAAATTAATGCATGTTAGTATCACTTGTTTATGTTCTATTTTAAATATGGTAATGGTTAGTTATATATGTTATTAGTATTATTCTGTAACAAGAATGAAAAGATTTGGGTTAGAATGGAACCATTTATGAAAACATGTTGGGGTATCTAAACTATAAAATCTAAAAAATACCATGTGCATTTGGCAATATTGTACCCTAATCTTTTGTAATTAGGATTAATTGTGCAAATGGCTAACATGGTCATGTAATTTGGCATGCTTATGTGCAAGACCCAAGCAGACAAAGACGAGTTTCAATTGATATGTAACATGAGAAATAAAAATAGGTATATAATTTAGTAATTTTCAAATACGCTATTGCTTTAAAAGCTTTCGTATATGCCACTATTTTACCTCACGATATTATGCATGCAAATTCTTTGGCTACGTGTGAGTGGTCATGTGTCGAGAGATCAATACTCTCAGGCAGGACACCAATAAATACGCATGTATTTAATGCATGTACCACAAGATACCTCTCTACTCAGTTCAGTTAGCAATTAGAGATACGTATTGCAATAAGTGTGCATTGGTTTAAATATGACATATTGGGCGGATAAATATAGATATATCATATTTGTTCATATGTTTATGTTGTATAGATGTAGTTGTTCAATGTGTATACATAACGGACTTTTACAGATTTGTCACTTAAAACTATATGAATAGTTGTCGCATGATTTATGATATGTTCAGACATTATTGTTGGAAAGCAAGTTAATATCTCGACATTTGTATTAAATGAAACGTAATTTGCAATTGTTTAGTACTTAAACCATTAAAGAGTGAATTAACTTAATGTAAGTAAACTAGTAGTGTGTATATATCAGGATCCGCTAAGACATAAATATTGGGTAAGACGAGGACGTAGTCTCTTCAGTTTGGGTTTTGATACAATATGATATTTCAAGTTTGACATTGTGATAGTATAGACTTTTTGTTGTAGTTCGGTTATACTAGACATTAGTTGTTTAATTTGTTTATTATTTTTCTACTTAGATTGCTTTAATGTTGTCAAATGTTTTGAGATTCACTAGTGTGGGGTCTGATTGTGAGTCTCATAGCCCACATGTTTTTCCGAGTGATGATGTTTAAGTTACCCAACTTTATTACGATGCTTTTTAGAGCGTCATAGAGTGACAACCCTAGGATGGTAGGGTGCTCTGTCTTTTTTTCCTAGGAAGTTATTCTTTATGCATTTTAGGTTGTACTTTATGCATTACAAATTGTGCATTCATCTTGTTTGTGTGCTCAACACCCTATTATGCAACTCTAATAGCTTTATAGGTTCCATTTCTAATATGGCAAGACAAATTCATTTTATAATAAATTTTACCTATTAAAGTGACTACAAGTCAATTTATTAACCATTGTTTTGGTTGATGAACTACACCTAGAAGTATAATAAAAAAATTGTGTGCTAGTCAATTAGTCTTGCAAAAGATGGTTGAAGCAACATGCCCTTGAAATCTCTTAATTTTCTTTGTTTACATGATTATATTAGGTATATATCTTGTGGATGGTTTTTGACTTTTTAGGCCCATTTTGGACCATTGATTCCCAAATGTATTCTTTATCACAAAAATAGAACATGTTCAACCATTTTAGTCCACAATACGTGTTTTAAAATGGTGCTTTGCATCGTTAATGTTCCATTTATGCTTTTGGGAAACATAAATCATCCGTCATTATTTATAGAAAGCAATTATAAATGATAACTTATTTCGGACACAAAACCTTAGACAACATATTCTATCAAAGACTTTAGCAACATCATGTGAGCACTCATGATCGTCCTTTAAGACCTGCTGATTTCAGGTACGACAGGTAAAAGACTCTTCTTTTTCCTATTGTGGGTCTTACTAATATGACCAGATGAAACGCATATTGAAGGATGAAAACGTATGATGAGGAAGACGACCATAATGAGATGATACATGCGTCACGAAAGAAAATGACGTATACCAACTACGCAATTCATATTTATTCTTGTTTCATTCATAATATTACGATTTACCTTATTTTTATTTCTATGAGAATACACAAGAAGTTACCAAGTTAAGTAAACTAGATGTACGAGAGTTTCTACTCTCCAGTCCTACTCAGTACTCGTAGTTCGTTAACACATCCCGGCTAACTTGCCATGCACTCACTAAACGTGTGATTTGATATCAATATCTCTAATAAATTTATCATAAAGGAATTGTAATCACTTAGGTAAGTTCAAGCAAACAATCTTGACGTTTGTTGCACAACAAAGTTACCATAGATTCATCTTGAAATCCACCTGCATTTCACTATCAACCATTTCCATTTCGACATGATCAACTTAACGTTTTCGTTGTTTTGTTCCAAATTTCAAACTCGTTACTTCCAATAAATCTAATAAACATTCGATTGAAATCCGACCAATTAATATATAACAAACAAAACATCATTGTAGAAAAAGTCAAGAAGTTGAAAACTTGCAAATTTACATCTTAAGAGGTCAAACATGAGAACAAGAAAAATAGAAAATGACCAAAATGGGCATTGATGTCAAACCAACATATAACCAAGTGGGTTAAGTCATAACTAAATTATTTGGACATGGAAGTCATATTAACATTAAATCAAGCATCAAATAATTAAACAAAAGACAAATGTAGGAAGTGGGCAATGTGAGGGTGGAGAATCTTAACATGAAGATGTGGAGTATATCTTGAATTCATGTTAAAGATTCCCTTTATTATTATTAGATGTTGAATTGATATTTCATTTAATTATGTCTTTTTGACCAATAGTTAGATACAAAAAACTTATAATTCTTTATATAGGATGGAATTGAGTAAATTTCTGAAACAAAGAAATGAAAAACTCTTAATTCAAATCTTACTAGAACTATTTTTTTCTTTCTAAAATAACCTAATTTTCTATATTTTATAAATATAACATTTTAATGAAAAAGGTGGTGGATAAAGTTTCAAATTAACATATAATTAGAAAATTATGTGTTGGAATACAAGTGGTATTTTGTTGGATATTTATTAGAATCATTCTAGAAATGGCATTATTGAGGTAGTTTATTTTATTTGCTCACTTTTTTCCTTCTATTTTTTTATGTATTAGTATAAAAAGTTATGATCTATGTTTTTTTAAATAAAATTTGAATACGGTTTCTATGCTTACTATAACATCAAGGTATGCTCAAATTTATAATTATGTTTGTAGTAAATTTTGAGATTTTGATTCATAATTTGAACCGAGATAATATCAGGTTGTTATTTTCATGATATTTAAATATCTGAATTAAAAGAAAAAGATCAATAAGAAGATTATTCATAGTAAATTTAGGAAGACCATAACTGTTTGGCTCGTAATGAGTTTACTGTTATATGTCGGATCTATTACCCTTCTGAGTGAAGATAGATCACAACAGGTATATAGATAATTAAAAAAATAAGTATGAGAGAAAGAAAGAATAAATAAATTACAAAACGTGAGATATTATGTACACAAAGTGAACGATAAACTTATTTGGATGGGTGCAATAATTCATTATTTTGAGTTTTGATATTTGATACTATACTAATAACATACACAATGGTGATTGTTGTGGCTTTTTTTAAAAGTTACAAAAGCTAAATGAGATTGTAATAAAAATCATTGATAATGAAAGCGAACGGTAAACTTATTTTTCAAAGAGTGAAATAATTCATTATTTTGACATTTGATACTACAATAATAACATATACAATGGTGATTGTTGTGACCTGTTTAAAAAAAGTATTATTAGCTAGATAGGATCGTAAAAGAACACTGATGTTGAAAATATATTATTTTTACTTGGTCATTCAAAATGAAAAAACTTAATGGTTTTTTAATTCAAAAAACTTGTGTTGCATTCTAGGTTGGCTTAACGAATTAGAGTTACTGCCGTTTCAAAAAAAATAGTTAAGTGTCTTAATCATTTAAAATGAGAAAATTTAATGATTTTCTCATTTAAAAAATAGTTCAATAACTTAACCATTCAAAACAGAATAATTTATTTGGTTTTTTTGAACTTTAATACATAGATCTCTCGCTATTCAATGTAGTATTCTAAAATTATACATAATTTTTAATCTTAAAAACTATTTTATCAATTGGATTGGTATACGAATCAAGTAATAATATTTATTAATAAAAATAATTAAATATTATAATTATTGAGTTGGAATAAAATAGTATATGATAAGAAATAAAAATGTTTTTAAGTGTATAACCTGAAATTGAACAATTTAGCGTAAAAAAACTATAATTTTTAATGTTTGTTTTATTTTTTGTGTTTTGGTTTTATATGATTTAGTTAGGCTCTCAGTATCGCTCGAGTGGGCTAATCAGGCTTCTCGATCAGTTTCCGACAAGCTCAATCAGGCTGCAGTACGGATAAAGCGGGCTTTTAAATCGGACTTCATGTTGGTTTCCCCAACCCACTCAGCCCGATTCTCTCTCTCTCTCATACTCTCATTTTTTTCTTTTTTCTTTTTTTTTGAAATATACATATATTGAGTTTATTGGGGTGTGGTACTCGGTAAAGTGAGCTTATTATGGGTTTGTAGGTAAAACTGATGTGACGCTAATATGACAGAGTATGCTTCTGGGTCGAGTGGGCTACGATTAGGGGTGTAAACGGGCCGAGTATCAGGTAGTTCGAGTCGAGTCGTTAGTATCTCGAGTCGAGTTTTATTCGAGTCGAGTTTTGACCAAGTTTTGAACGAGTCGGGTTTTAACCGATTTCGAGTCAACCCTATTCAAGTGGAGAGAAAGAGGATCACTGGCATGGCGTCATTGACACTGAAGATGTTGGGGGTGAAGAGAGGAAATATCAGATAGAGCTGTGTTGGGAACCTATGCTTGAAGAAAGAAGAAGAATAAACGAGAGATAGATTATAAATTAAGGTTTATGTCTTTCAAGTTAATAAAAAATAAAAATAATTAATCTTTTCTAAAATTTAAAAAGTCCTCTTTTTTCTTTCATACGACACATGTGAACTTTCAAATTTTCATTTTAATTTCAAATTAAATTAATTTTTTTATAATTAATAATATTAAATATATATATATATATATATAAATCAATTCGAGTATCTCACGATCTTATCAAGTTGAGTATCAGGTAGTTCGAGTCGAGTTTTATTCAAGTCGAATTTTAACTGAGTCGATTTGAGTAGCTCACAAGTTGTTTCGGGTCATTTAGACCCTTAGCTACCATACCTTATAAGCAATAAATATGGGTAAAGTGAAGTAGTAATTTATTTTGAAGGAAAGGATAAAAGCAGGGGTTTAAAGGGTACTTTGGGAGAAAGAAAATGTCAATATCGGAAGGATAAGACAGTTTCTTTTTGGTGATAAGAAGGGTAGTGTGGTCCATTTATCTACTTCAAGTTTTTTCCTGTGCTTTTTGTTGATGGTGATTTTTATTCATTTGTGAAATTCGTTTTTATAGGGAAATAAATTTATATTAGTAGTTTTCAATTTTGATTTTATCTTTTAATCATTTTTTTATATTTTATAGAAATAATTTCATGTCCACAAGTGAGGAACTAGATAGAAAATATAAAATTTTACACTTCAATTGTGGTTCGCAATTGTGGATCTAGGCTGTTTTTGACAAAAATAAGCTGGCTTATAAGCTAGTCCATCCAAACATGTACCATAAGCTAGCTTTTTGAAACGCTACTTTGAGTAGTTTTTTGGGAGCTCTTTGTAGCTTTTTTCAGTTATACCCTTATTAATATTAATTATTAAATTCAAATATACCATTTTTGGTCATTTTACATACTCATAAGCTAGTTTTTGTTAAACATAATTTGTTCATAAGCTAGCTTATCAGCTACTAGCTAGCTTATCAATTAACGGCTGGCTTATCAGCTAGTTTGCCAAACATAGCCCTAGTTTTTGGGAGACCAACCACTACTTTGTAAAGTAGGAGAGGATTGGCTAAAAGATAAAACCAACCCTAAAAATGGCTACTTTAATTAATTTATCTTTCCTTATCCTAAGAGCATCTTCAACAAATCCTTTATAATGAAGATTTTGCCGATTTTTTCCTAATAGATTTTTCAGAACATTCTAAGAATTTGAGAAAGTAAGAAAGAGATGTTAAATTCTTCAAATCTAGAAAACTCTCCAAAACTGATGGCTTAGGAATAAGAAATGATTTTTTTTCTTTCAACAAATGAGAATCTTTGAAATTAATTGCTTATGAGAAAATAATAATATTTTATAAATTGCATTAAATATTTCAATGATATAATTGATATTATAATCTCCAAAATGGAGAAACCGTTAGAATTGAACCCAAATTTTCTTGGAGATTTTAAACTCTAATTCTCCTCCATGCTAGTGAATTAGTTGGGGATGCTCTTAAAATGGTTATTGCGGCATTCTTAGGTTTGGTTTCGTTAACATCAGTTAATGCTTGTTAAACATAAGAATAAATGAGAAAGCGTAAGCAAAGAACAACCGAGGACATCATCTCTCATGTCTTCCTTCACCTTATCTATCCATATATCACGATCGTCATTACTAATCTTTAACCGGTTCGTAAAGTGTTCTGCCCCCAGTCCAAATACAAGTAATACACAGAAAGGATTGCATCCGTAGCCTTTTATCAGCTTCTTTGTCGTTTTCCATTAACATTATAACATCATCACCACCGCCACCGACTACGTTCACAAACAACAATTCTTTTTCTTCTGGATTTACAGTTTTTTATATGTGATACTAACATAAGATATGAAAATGTTAGCATAAGCCCAAATGTAAACATTTATTTATTATATCAACTTAGTAATTAAAGATTACAATTTTTTTTGAACGGCATATTACACACGCACCCAACTAATCTACTCCACTGTCCACGACGAGACTCGAACCCACAACCACAAGGGAAGGGAACACCTTAACACCACTCCAAATGCCGTTGGGCTACAAACCCGTTGGAAATTTAAAGGTCAAGAAGCATGTGTTTTTTGAGTTATGGAAATTGTATTTTTTTTTTTGTTGTTGGTTTTTTCTTTAAATAGTAAGTGGGTCGATTGTTGTCCAATGCTATCCTTTACGTATATTGATTCAACTGTTTGGCAGACCTACACATCATGTGCATCATAAATGACATGTCCCTTTTTTCATTTTTTGTGTTATCGACTTGAATTCACAATTACCTTTGTACCCTTCCAAGTTCACAAACACGTTATTGTCTATTTTTACACTTTCTATAATTTACGTAATTATATGTATGTAGAAAAATTATTTGCTTACATCATGTCATCATCTATGTGAAATATGTCCTCACTATGTGAAACAATCATGGTACTAAAAAAGGGTTCAAAGTATAGATAATCTTGTTTAATTAAATAAACTTGAAAATCATACACCTATAAATAGTGTAAAGACTGTTTGGCAAACTAGCTGATAAGCTAGCTTACGAATAAATTATATTTGGCAAAAACTAGCTTATAGGTATATAAAATAACCAAAAATGATATATTGGGATATAATCATTAGGTGTTATATGCACCCTGTCTAAGGTTATAACTCAGTGCAATCATTTCTATTTTAATGACATTGAATTGATTAGTAATTATTATTGAATCATAGAACATATACACAAAAAATAAGGTAGCTTATCAAATTGAAAAAAGCTCCAAAAAAGTTACATCCAAGTAGCTTATCAAAAAGCTAGCTTATATAAACTATTTGTTGTCCATCCAAATATGTACACAAAAAATAAGCTACCTTATATTTACCAAGGAATGCGTAATTCACTAATCATGTTTTCTTGTGTTGTGTGAAAACGATGTTTATATGATTTTGTTTCATATGTAGAATGTTCAAAACTGTTTTTTGTATGGAAAAAAAAATAGTCACAAGTGTTAAACATGTGAAATAATACTCTGTAAACATTATTGAAAATACTCTACAAACATTATATTCTTACCAGTAAGGTTTCACGTGAAAAATGATTTTTAAGTATGAACTATTTTTTTCTTTTTGAAAACAGAAAGGGACAGAACAAAAATATGAACAAAAGTAAAATTCTTTTTAGTCCCATAGAAATAGGTGGAATAAAAATAAGAAGACAAGATATAATTGGTCTATATCAAAAAATGAAAAAAATTGGAAGACATAGCGGCATCAAACCAACAAACGATTACCACGAACACACGCCTCCCAGGCGGTATCGGGCATCCAAGGGCAGCCCACTAATCAGCCGCTGGACCTAGAGCCCAACCACAGTCTTTGACTGGGTTGGGGGCGGCTCAGTCTATGACTGGACCAGCCCAAGGACTAGGTACTCATGCCCTCAAATTGATTCTCCTTGGATTCGAACCCGGGTAGACTNACCCTAAAACCGTCCACGGCCTTTTAAGTTTTAACTCGCCTACCCCGTTCAATCCAGTTCCTTCTACATACCAAATGCACCACAGACTCAGATGTGAGTCATCTGACCTTCAATAGCCCAAGACAACCTTTAGTATTTGGACTTCTTTTGGTAACCGTGGATTTTCGGACCAGCTTACAAGACCAACTAATCCCCCGGGCAACGATAAACGGCCTAGAGTCCATTGCAGGTGAACCTCCATACAATACTCTATCTCAAACTACCCCAAAGGCAAAAGATCAGCACCGGAAGGTAAGAGCATTTGGTACGAGGGCCTAGCAATAGAGCATTAGGATGGTGTGTTTGACTATGGTATGTAGGAACGACACCAATAGATAGATCGAACAAACGAGAGTGACATAGTCAGATAAAAGAACTAAGGGCGCGTTCGTCTTGCGGGAATGGAATGGAATTCGAGGGATTTGGATTTCAAATCCATTCC
>LUCG01049540.1:0-11353 GCA_001633085.1 Carthamus tinctorius | reverse complement strand
CTTCATGGAAAACTTTGATGACAACAAACTTTTAGCTTCATCAACTTGAAGTTGATCAGTGCCAAAAATCAACATGTTATCAACATAGAGGCAGATTATCACACCCGAACCGGATGAATCAAACCTAATATAAACACATTTTTCAGATTGGTTTAACTTGAAACCAATTGACAAAATAACCTCATCAAACTTTTGATGCCATTGTTTCGGTGCTTGTTTTAGCCCATACAATGATTTAACCAATTTACATACGTTATGCTCATTACCGGGCATAACAATCCTTCCGGTTGATTCATGTAAACCTCTTCATCAAGATGTCCATTCAAGAAGGTTTTTTAACAACCATTTGATGGACAACCAGATTGTGAATAGCAGCCAAGACTATCAACAATCTAATGGTAGAAATCCTAGCCACCGGTGCATACGTGTCAAAATAATCAATACCGGGTTTTTGTCTAAACCCTTGTATGACCAACCGTGCTTTGAATTTATCAACAGTTCCATCTACCCTCATCTTCCTTTTGAAGATCCATTTGCAACCCAAAGGTTTAGAACCTGGTGGCAAATCAGATAACACCCAAGTTTATTCTCCAAAATTAATGACAATTCATCATCAATCGCTTCCTTCCAGAAAGCGGCATCTCGGGATTCCATAGCCTACTTAAAAGACTTTGGATCTTCTTCAATACTATAACAGTAAGAGTATTGAAGTCCGACTTCATCCCTTGACCCTTCCACCAAATACAGTTGGAAGTCGGAACCGAAATTTTTCGCAATTCGGCCCCCGTTTGCTTTTCCGAACCTCAAAGGGTTCCGGGTCCTATATTCCTTCTAAAGTTTCTGAAGTTTGACCTTCATCAACATTAGAAATTAGATCCTTTGGTCTCGAGATCGATGAAAATCGTTCTTCATCGAAAATCACATCACGCGATTCAATCACGGTATTAATCGAAACCGACTCATTAAGATCTATGACATAGAACCTATAAGCCTTGGAGTGTTCTGCATATCCAATGAAAATGCAATCAACTCCTCTTTCCCCCAAAGTAGGTCTTTTGGGATCAGTTAGTTTAACAACTGCCCAACAACCCCAAATCCAAAAACAATTCAAATTTGGAGTCCTTTTGAACTAAAGTTCATATGGGGTAGTTTTGTTCCATTTGTTCGGAACTCTATTCAAGACATAACATGCGGTTAGCATTGCCTCTCCCCAAAATCCCTTACTCAATCCCGAGTAAGACATCATCGAGTTGACCATCTCTTTCAAGACTCGATTTTTCCGCTCAGCCTTTGTTGTGGTGTATATGGAGTCGGTGTCTCATGAATGATACCAACTGATTGGAAGTATTGGGGATCCATGTATTCCCCTCCCCGATCAGTTCTGAGACATTTAACCGGAACGCCCAATTGCAATTCCACCTCGGTTTTGTATATTTTGAACTTTTCTAAGGCTTCATCCTTAGAATGCAACAAATACACATAGCAAAACCGACTAGAGTCATCAATAAAGGTGACTACATATTTCTTATTGCCAAGTGAAGGAGTTGCATGAAAATCACAAAGATCGCTGTGAATTAATTCCAAAACATTTGTTTTTCGAATAACATTTTGAAAAGGTTGCTTTGTGATCTTTGTCAACATGCAAGTCTTACACTTTTCATCACTGATGTCAAATGGTGGAATTAACCCATCTTTTTACATCTCATGCATTCTTCTAAAATTAACATGACCTAATCTAGCATGCCATAACAAAGAATCATCAATTTTAGAAGAAGCACTCGAAGAAGAATTTAACAATAACCAACCATTATTATAAGAAAAAGGAATCAAAACATTCAAACGAAACATTCCATAGCAAAAGTAACCAAAACCAACAAACGTGCCAAATCTAGACAAAATAAATTTATCTGATTCATAAACCTGCTTAAAACCAGCAGAACTCAAACAACCACCACTAACAAGGTTTTTACGAAGCCTAGGAACAAACAAAACATGATCCAAAGTAATTGTTTTTCCAGAAGTAAAACTAAGATTAACTATTCCAACACCATAAACTTTTGCAGTCGACTCGTCACCCATCTTTACAATGGAACCATCGTCGGTTAGTATCAATTTCTCGAACCACCGACAATCTCTACACATATGGCTTGTAGCACCCGAGTCAACCCACCATGCACAATCATCATCCAGTACATATAAGGATCCAGGAATTAGTGAACAAACATAATTCATGGAATTATCAAGGTTAGAGAAACTCTAACATACTTTTGGTACAGTAGAACCGTTAGGCCTGTTGTTCCCACCATAGCTGTTTCCAACACCATTGTTCACCGTTCCTCTCTTATTGAGATTCACCCGATACTCACACTTAACATGATTTGTCATATTGCATTTGATACCTTGTTTGGTTTGTTTCGATCCTTAAAGTTGTGTTTGATACCTTTTTCTTTGTGGTTTGGATTAACCTTGTCTCCCTCAATCATGTGAATAGATGGTTGTCCAACATCAGGCTTAACCTGCCCTTGTCACTTTCTTGATCACGGAGAGATTCCTCTATCCGTATGTGAGTACCGAGTTGCACCAAAGACAACCCCTGTTTTTGGTGTTTCACGGTATTCTTGAAATCCTTCCAGGATGGTGGTAATGTGTCAATCACACTCGACACGATGCATTCATCCATCTTCATGTTATGTTGAGTGAATTGACCCAGAATGTGAAACAACTTATTAAACTGTTCCATTACCGACCTTGAATCCACCATCTTATAATTATTAAAATCGCTAACGAGAAACTTCTTGGTGGAAGTATCCTCGACGATGTATTTGGATTCAAGGTCATTCCAGAGTTGTTTCGCGTTATCCACGTTTTGGTAGATATCAAAGAGAGAACCAGACATACAGTTGAGAATGAGACCATGACAGATGTAGTTGTTGTTTTCCCACTTACAACATTTTCTAATCTCGATTGGGGTTTCGTTCTCCTTCTCTTCCGGTGCGAGAGTACTGAGAACATGCACCATGTTCAAGGTCGTCAACAAAAAATGCATCTTCTTCTGCCAGCATTAGAAATCGACCCCTTGAAACTTCTACAGTTTGGGGAACTTGGAAGTCATCTATTTCACCGATTCCGCCATTGTTTCAGAAATCACAGACAAATATTAGATTTGATTGTACGAGCGGTGGGATGGGGAAATTTGATTCTGGAACCTTCAAGTACTTGGATCTTCTTGACGAATCATGTAAAATCACTTTCCAAATATGATATTTCGACCCTATGCTTGGGTTACATGATATTCAGATTATGGGGATAATCTGATAAGGGACAATCTCTTAACAGGGCACCGAAGAGAGATCCGTAACTAGGGTTTTTTAGAGTTGTTTAGGTTTTTTCTGATTATCAATAATGAAGAGATATCAGCTATTAATACTGATATTTTATCCTAAAAAATCGAGATGATTGGTTAAGGTAATTATCTAGAGAATAAATTCCAAAAATTAGAAGATATCCAAATCGGCCATTCTCGCATCGTGAGCCCTTATCCCCGCGTCGCGAGAAATCCACTGGAATTTCAGCAAAAATAAAAATTCGAACTTCGCGTCGCGAAACAAAATTCTTGTGTCACGAGACATCACCTCATGCCGCGAGACTTCATCCTTGTGTTGCGAACCATTCTTTTCTATGGAAGTATCATTAGGCATCCTCGCGCTGCGAAACAAATTTCTTGCGTCGCGAGTCAACAACCTCGCGCCACGAAGCATCAGCCTCGCGCCACGAGATACACTCTAACAACCTTGAACCAAACCGAGAGCAAATTTCATTTGAATACAAGCATGTACTCCGCACCTCCCTGACTTGATCATAACTACATTTTACTCCATTGATAATCCATATATACCATTACACTAAAACGAACTTGGTGACACTAAAATCACCAACATGGAATCATTTTTCAATTTTTGCATCAGTACATGTACAATATCAATTAACTTTGGCCAATCTCATTTTAATAATGTCTTGGAATTTATGAGTAGGGAATTGACTTCAAGTCTTTATCGTACGATAATATAAGATAACTTCCAACCCAATGTATATTACAAGAATGATTCATGCCCTATAACCATGACTGACATGAATGATGGACAAAGTAGTCCTAGGGACCGTCAAGCCTGGAGACCTTGTTTGCAAGTCTTTATCGTACAATACATGATTCATGCGACTTTGCAAGTCATGGAAAAGTCGCACATGTGGGTTTTTTCGTCATTAATGCAAAATCACATATGATTTTGTTTGTTCTCGGGTTCTTTTAATCTCATCGTCACCCATGAATTGCGTTTCTCACGGGAATTGGTCCGATTCATCCTTGTGCATCTCATTAGTGTTGATTTTCGGTTATGATTGATCCAAATGTAAAGATCTGTTCTTGCCTTTCTCAACATAACTTCCCTTCTCATCGGAAGCCAACCCATCTTATGATAGGCTTTTAAATGGTTCTTTTTGGAATTATTTTTAAAGTAATTGATATTAGAAGTTGATATAAGAAAGCCGTGAGAGCATTAAAATATTTTCTCAACATGAAGTTTGCAGGGTCCAGAACAGAGATATGTAACTAGGTTTTTTTTAGAGTTGTTTAGGTTTCTTCTGATTATCAATAATGAAGAGATATCAGCTATTAATACTGATATTTTATCCCAAAAAATCGAGATAATTGGTTAAGATAATTATCTAGAGAATAAATTCCAAAAATTAGAAAATATCCAAAAATCGGCTATTCTCGCGTAGCAGGCCCTTATCCTCGTGTCGTGAGAAATTCACTGGTATTTCGGCACGAACAATTTCAAACTTTGTGACGGGAAACAAAATTCTTTGTTTCGTGAGACATCAAGTCGTGCCGCAAGACTTCATCCTTGTGTTGCGAACCATTTTTCTTTCTAGAAGTATCATACGGTATCCTCGCGTCGCAAAACAAATTTCTTGCGTCGCCATCAGCCTCGCACCACGAAGCATCATCCTCGTACCACGAGATGCACTCTAACAACCTTGAACCAAGCCGAGACCAAATTCGTTTTGGTTACAAACGTGCACTCCACACCTCCCTGACTTGATTAATACTACATATGACTCCATTAATAATCCATATATCTCATTCCACTAAAACAAACCTGGTGACACCAAAATCACCAACATGGAATCATTTTTCAAATTGTGTATCAGTAACGTACAATATCAACCTACTTTTGGCCAATCTCTTTTTAATAATGTCTTGGAATTTATGCAAGGGGAATTGACTTCAAGTCTTTATCGTATGATAATATAAGATAACTTTCAACCCATTACATATTTACTAGAATGATTCATGCCCTAGAACCATGACTGAAATGAATGATGGGCAAAGTAGTCCTAGGGACCTTCTTCGCAACTTCTTTGCAAGTCTTTATCGTACAATACATGATCCACGTGACTTTGAAAGTCATGGAAAAGTCGCATATGTGGTTTTTTCGTCATTAATGCAAAATCATATATGATTTTGTTGGTTCTCGTGCTTTTTTAATCTCGTCACCCATGAATTGTGTTACTCATGGGAATTGATCCAATTCATCCTTGTGCATCTCATTAGTGTTGATTTTTAGCTATGATTGATCCAAATATGGTAATCTGTTCTTGCCTTTCTCAGCATAACTTCCCTTCTTAAAAGAAACCAACCAATCTTATGATAGGATTTCTAATAGTTCTTTTTGTAATTATTTTATAAACTAATTGATATTAGTAGTTGATATAAGAAAGCTGTGAGAGCTTTAAAATATTTTCTCAACATGAAGTTTGCAGGGTCCAAGTGGGGGATCTTAATTAGAGCATCCACAATGGTGGTTGTTCACGAAGTTTTTATTTGAGTTTTTAGAAGAACCTCCAATGTGGGACAGATTTAGATTATGGGATAATCCGACAAGGGAACAATCTCCGATAAGGGCACCGAAGAGAGATCCGTAACTAGGGTTTTTTTACAGTTGTTTAGGTTTCTTCTGATTACCAATAATGATGGGATATCAGTTATTAATACTGATATTTTATCCCCAAAAAATCAAGATAATTGGTTAGGATAATTATCCTGAGAATACATTTCAAAAATTAGAAGATATCCAAAAATCGGTCATTCTCGTGTCGCGAGTCCTTATCCTCGCATCGTAAGAAATTCACTAGTATTTCAACACGAAAAATTTTGAACTTCGCACCCTGAAACAAAATTCTCTCACCGCGAGACATCACCTCGCGCTGCGAGACATCACCCCGCGCCGCAAGACTTCATCATCGCGTTGCGAACCATTTTTTCTATGGAAGTATCATTCGGCATCCTCGTGCCAGAAAACAAATTTCCTACGTCGCAAGTCATTAGCCTCGCACCGCGAGATGCACTCTAACAACTTTGAACCAAACCAAGACCAAATTTCGTTTTTAATACAAGCGTGCACTCCGCACCTTTTGGACTTGATCAAAACTATATTTCACTCCATTGATAATCCATATATCCCATTGCACTAAAACGAACCTGCTGACATTAAAAATCACCAACATGGAATCATTTTTCAGTTTTTGTATCAGTACATGTACAATATCAACCTACTGTTGGCCAATCTCATTTTAATAATGTCTTGGAATTTATGAGGGAGGAATTGACTTCAGGTCTTTATCGTTCGATAATACAAGATAACTTCCAACCCAATACATATTTACTAGAATGATTCATGCCCTCGAACCATGACTGACATGAATCATGGACAAAGTAGTCGTAGAAACCGTCAAGCCTAGGGACCTTCTTTGCAACTTCTTTGCAATTCTTTATCGTACAATACATGATTCACACGACTTTGCAAGTCGTGGAAAAGTCGCACATGTGGTTTTTTCGTCATTTATGCAAAATCATATATGATTTTGTTGGTTCTCGTGTTCTTAAAATCTCATTGTCACCCATGAATTGTGTTTCTCATGGAAATTGATCCAATTCATCCGTGTGCATCTCATTAGTGTTGATTTTCAGTTATGATTGATCCAAATGTGGAGATCTGTTCTTGCCTTTCTCAGCATAACTTCCTTTCTCATCGGAAACTAACATGTCTTATGATAGCTTTCTAATAGTTCTTTTTTGTAATAATATTTTAAAGTAACTGATATTAATACTTCATATAAGAAAGCTGTGAGAGCTTTAAAATATTTTCTCTATATGAAGTTTGCAGGGTCCAAGTGGGGAATCTTAATTAGAGCATCCACAATGGCAGTTGTTCACGAGGTTTTTATTTGTGTTTTTACAAGAACCTCCACTATGGGACAGATTCAGATTATGGGGATAATCCGACAAAGGAACAATCTCCGATCAGAGCACCGAAGAGAGATCCGTAACTAGGGTTTTTTTAGAGTTGTTTAGGTTTCTTTTGATTATCAATAATGAATATCTATCATATTAAAAAAAATTATGGAATGTTGGAGCGGTGGAAGGGAAAATCTGATTCTGAAACCTTCGAGTACTTGGATTTTCTTGACTGGATCGTGTAAAATCACTTTCGGAATTTGATATTTTGACCTTATGCCCGGATTACACGAAATTCAGATTATGGGGATAATCTGACAAGGAAACAGGGCACTGAAGAGAGATCTGTAACTAGGGTTTTTTAGAGTTGTTTAGGTTTTTCCTGATTATCGATAATGAAGAGATATCAGCTATTAATACTAATATTTTATCCCCAAAAATCGAGAAAATTGGTTAAGGTAATTATCTAGAGAATAAAATTCAAAAATTAGAAGATATCCAAAAATGAGCCATTCTCGCGTCGCGAGCCCTTATCCTCGCGTCGTGAGAAATTCACTGGTATTTCAGCACAAAAAATTTCGAATTTCGCTCCACGAAACAAAATTCTTGCATCGCGAGATATCACCTCGCAGTCTCGCACCGTGAGACTTCATTCTCCATTTTTTTCTCTGGAAGTATCATTCAGCATCCTCGCGCCGCAAAACAAATTTCAGGCCACACGAGTCATCAGCCTCGCGCCGCGAGATGCACTCTGACAACCTTGAACCAAACCGAGACCAAATTTCATTTTGATACAAGCGGGCAATCCGCACCTCCTTGACTTGATCAAAACTACATTTGACTTCATTGATAATTCATATATCCCATTACACTAAAACGAACTTGGGGACACTAAAATCACTAACACAAAATCATTTTTCATTTTTTATATCAATACATGTACAATATCAACCTACTTTTGGCCAATCTCATTTTAATAATGTCTTGGAATTTATGAGTGGAGATTTGACTTCAAGTCTTTATCATACGATAATATAAGATAACTTCCAACCCAATACATATTTACTAGAATGATTCATGCCCTCGAACCATGACTGCTATGAAACCGTCAAGCCTAGGGACCTTCTTTGCAACTTATTTGCAAGTCTTTATCATACAATACACGATTCACGTGACTTTGTAAGTCGTGGAAAAGTCGCACATTTGGTTTTTTCGTCGTTAATGCAAAATCATATATGATTTTGTTGGTTCTCGTGTTCTTTTAGTCTCATCGTCACCCATAAATTGCGTTTCTCACGGGAATTGATCCTATTCATCCTTGTGCATCTCATTAGTGTTGATATTAGTTATGATTGATCTAAATATGGAGATCTGTTCTTGTCTTTCTCAACATAACTCCTTCTCATCGGAAACCAACCCATCTTATGATAGGCTTTCTAATATTTCTTTTTGTAATTATATTTTAAAGTAATTGATATTAGTAGTTGATATAAGAAAGCCGTGGGAGCTTTAAAACATTTTCTCAACATGAAGTTTGCAGGGTACAAGTGGGACATCTTAATTAGATCATCATCCCCAATAATGGTTGTTCACAAGGTTCTTATTTAAGATTTTACAAGATCCTACACTGTGGGACATATGTTCTTATCCAGTTACAGATTCTCCAGGTGTTTGAACAAGAACCCGGATTCTTACATATTTTCCTTTCTTGTTATTATTTCTTTACCATTTTTTCTTTTAATAAATCTATAAAAGATATATATTTAAATTGATAAGGAAAATATTATAAAACATAGGTTGTTTTAATAAGTTAGTTTATTAACGTTTAATAACTAGCTAATTTGATTTAAAAAAAACTTACTAATGGTAGCTAATTAAAATAATATATACAATAAATAAAGAACCATTTTGGCAAACTAACTTAAAACTACATATTGTTGATGTCAAATAAGTTAACTATATGAAAAATGTTTGTTTTGTTTATATATCTTTGCATTAATAAAGATGATGACATGAAATGAAACTAGAAAGCTTAATGGTGTAGGCTTCAATAGTATTGTGTTTTAAGGCCTCCCGTAAGTTTCGGGCTCAGGCTTACAGCGGGCTCGTGGTACAGGAGCCACGGGTTCTGGGCCGATCCTGACATGTTATGGGCCTAGGGCGATTCATAAAAAATAGGCCATTCATATCTACGAAAAGAAACTTTTTAATAAGTTTTTCAATTATATAAACAAAATTGTATATGATAAATACAAATAACTCATATAAAACAACTTCCTAATAATTCATACTAAACAACTTTAATACTAACTCATACAAAACAACTTCTTCGAGCATTCTTGGATGCAAAATCTTCAATAATAGCTTTGTAGTTTGAAGTCTGTAAATTGTATTAAAAAGTAGACACGATTAAAAAAAGACATCAATAAACTAAAATCCAAATACCCCAATCCAATTTCCAAAAATTAACCAAATGACATAAAATAACTATTACTAATTACTTACCGAACTAACAGAAGTTACAGCTCTTTTTTGATTGAGTGATTCTTAAAGTCCAAATGTCAAATTTCCATAAATGAACATGAACCAATAAACTGATGAAATCAAATCAAGAAACAAAAACTAGAAACCAGAACTCGAATTTCAGACTTGCTTAGAGAATTTAGAAATCGAAAAATTAGAACTTTAGAGGTCGACCATTTGTATTCATAGAAATAATGAGAAATTGCGAATATTCGTACATAAACCCCTGTATAGTCTCTTCGGATTTGGATAGATTATCGTTAGAAAAATCAAATGACACACTGAAAAGATGAAGTCTATAACTAGCTTGGAGAATTGAAGAAGCAAGTCGTTGCATTTTTAATCTTGGGTTCTCGATTGAAGGTCTGGAGATTTGTAGTTGGTTTAATGATTTTCGATATAGGGATGAGGGAGGGAGACTGGACCGATATCTCTTGGTACTCACAATTATAGCTGCATAACATTAATTAGGCTTTAAAATTTAGTCCTTAGCTTTTATTTGGCCCCCTTCTCATAATTTTAAATTTTAATTGGATTATCTATTGGTGTTTGACTTGTGTCTAATTTCCAGCCTATACATCAATAACTAATATTTATATTATTAGTATATATAATTTTTTTAGGGGCCTTTGATTTTAGGGTTAATTTCATATATGCCCTTATTAAAACTCAAAATATCATATATACCCAACCTAAACTATAAATATCATATATACCCTTGTTAACTTATCAAAATATCATATTTACCCAAATAATAATTTTTATCAATTTTTAATCATTTTAAATTAAATTTAATAATTTATTATTATAACCTTTAATGAATTTACATATTTACCCTTATTATAATATTACCTTATATAGTATATACACATCATGACATCATCGCCCCTAAAAATGCAAGCCCCAAATTGGTAAAGTCATATTTACTTCTTGCTTATGAACGTGAGATACTCTCATACACCCTAAATCCAAAAATCTTTACATACAATCTCCTATATCTATATATCTCCCTAGGTGTTTGTATGTATGTAATCAATACTAAACACTTTCAACAGATACAATAGCTCATCCAACCACATCTACTCTAAAACAAGACTCTCTCTCTAGATTTTTACCACTTTCTCTCTCAAGATTTAAACCATGTTCTCACTCTAAAAAGAGATAAGAAAAAGAGATCTGAATGTGGGTTGTTTGATGGAGTTAATTTCTGGAAGAAAGTCATGAAGCCATGAAAGTATGGAGGTGGATGAAATTCAGCAACAACTTCGTAAATATCAAAGAATCCGCTTCAAATGGGAGTCTTACAACTGATAATTTATTAAACCCTAATAAAATAGCTACATGTACCCATAAAGGAAATCATCATTACTTCGAAGAAGACGGGGTGGAGACGGAGGCGCTGGCTATGGCGGAGTCGAAAGGACTTTTGGAATTTGCTTTGCAGGTGTGGGTGAGAGACGATAGAGATGTAGGTCTGACAGCAAGCTTTACCAATTTGGGGCTTCATTCTTAGGGGGTGATGGTATATAGAGT
>LUCG01049511.1:451-15523 GCA_001633085.1 Carthamus tinctorius | reverse complement strand
AAGTTGAGTACATATAATGATAAAACGTGACAAGTTCGATACACTCCCATGTACTTAACCCTAATAAAAATATTGCCACATGTTTGTTGATATTGTTGCTTTAACGGAGAGATTGTTTTGGGGGAGTTTTAGTTATCATCTAATAGATGTTGAAACAATTCCAAATTTTGGAGACACTTATTTGCAGTTTTTATGGGATAAATGGAGTACATGTTAGTTTTTAACTTTCCATGCATGCGTTGATGCCTGTCTGAGATGGTTGGATTCTAATGTTCTGTTCCATTTACTATAAGATGGTCGCTTACTCACATTTGGATGTAAAGGTTGAGATTGTAAAGAAGAGTACCCTTTTTTTGGAGATGATGGTGACTTGAACAACCAAGGGTTTCTAGACTTGAAACCACTTATGTGTTGTTTGACAAGAGTCTTTAAGACATTGAGAAGTCTATGTTTATCTACCTACACCTACAAAAGCAAAACAGAAGCAATTAACAATGTTTGAACAACATGTTTATTTTAAATTTATAGTGGTAGTTGTCTGTTTTCATCAACAGATTTGTTGGCATACTTGTCTGTTATATGTTAATTTCATGTTCTATTGCCTTTTATTTGTGCTCCTATTCATCCATCATTAGTTTGATGGGCTTAATTGGCACACTTTGTTCTGTTTGTTAATTATGAGTTCGAATGATATATAATCTTACTTGAATTTGAATGGTTTTGTGTTGCAGCTTATAGCAGAGAAAAGGAAGAAAGGTATGATGTCTGGTGTTTAAAAGGGTTGTTTCTATAACAATTTTGTGTTATTTAGTTTTTGGTTTGGTGGAATATTTTCTTCAAGTGTTTTGAATTTATGTTTGATTCAATTAACTGAGCAAGACATTTTTAATAATTTGCCTTATTCTGGTGCTTCTACTTTTCTCTTTTACTAAGTCATGTGTGATGTGTTTTATTTTGTTGTGCCTTGAAATTAGACTTTTATTTGGAATTTGATATTGTTAACAGTTATTCTCAAAGAAGAAAAAGTGATTCTTCTACAAATATGGGCTTTTTTATTTTCTTTTTAAGATATGCATGTGATTTTGAAACAAACTAAGCTTAGTTTATGACATTATTTGTCATATTTGATTGTCTTTTTCTTTTACCAAATTGTTTTGGGTTTTGTTCAAATGGCTTGTACGTGTTAGAGTTTTCTACTACTGCTGGTTAAAGCTTCAAGTCCTACAAATCATTTATGCATAATGTACTTAATTGTCTAAGCGACATAGTTGTAATTGACGTACTCCCGCTCCCAAGAATTCAAGATGTATCCATTCCCATGAGACGATTCAGACTCCCAAGGTGATGTTTCCATTCTTCAGGTTCGATCTATCTCCTTTCTTAATATGATGGTTCGTTTGTTCTAATTTTTCTCAACGTTCAGGAGAGTTTTACCTAATATCTTTTGGGTTTCTATGCGTTGTATTTTCATCTACATTCCCTACATCCTAAACTCCCAAGGACTCTCATCACAAAAAGGTAATTTATTGCTTGTTAAAAAGCAAATGTGGAGCATGCTTATAGCAGGAAAGGGCTTTCATCACAAAAAGGTATACATAGCGGTTCTGAAGTCGGCTTGTAGCTGAAGTTAAGTGATTCTCGAAAATGGGGGAGGTGCAGATTGTAGACACAACAGTGGGTAACACTTGGTGCGCAGAGGCAGGGGCTGTTCGTTTTTTCACATAACAGCTGCGGGCGTGGGCACTGATTAGTCGTGGGTTTGACATCGAGGTTCTGCACTGTGTTTTAGGGTACATGTATCTGAAACCAAGGCGAAACAGATACTGGTTCGCGTGCTTTTTCTTGTGAGTTTCCCACCTTTTGTAATAAGTATGGAGCACAGTTTTGCTGCAAATTTTGGCAATGTCCAGCTATGTTTGAGCTCGAGCAGCTTTTTTGATTATTAGTTGGTATTTTTCTAAATCAATTCCTTGTAAATCTTTCGGAAAGTTGATTGTTTTTGGGTCGTTCGCCGCTAGCCGCTCAATTTGGGTCTTTGTTGTTGGTTTCTTTTGTTAGCTATTGTTGATCCAATTTGGGTCAGCTTGCTTTGTATTCCAGTATTTAGTTTTTAATAAATTGATGTTGTTCAAAATATAAATAAATAATAGTCTTGTTTCCATCGAAAGACTTTATCTTGTATTTTAATTTCTCCAACATCTTGGTTCAGAAGCACGAAAAGTGGTTCTTAACCTTAGGATAAACGTTATAATGAGATACACTAAGGCCCCGTTTATCAAACGCTTACTTGAGTAAGTGTTTACCAACAAAATTCAACACAATCAATTTCTTATTCAGTAAGATTTTAGTTCACAAAAACGGTATCATATAAACAACAATTTACCCGGTAAGCGCTAACCATAATAAGAGACAGTGACCCTCATTTACCAAGTAAAACTCTCACGTGCTTATGTTTTCAGTAAATTAAGATTCTTGATCCTTGCCTTATGTTTTCGGTAAAGTAATATGACTTGTTAAGTGCTTACCCAGTGCAATTTATGAGAGAACATAAGATCAAAAGAAATCAATGGTTCTGATCAACTTAAAACATTTTAGACAGTTAACTTCTCATGTGATCCTTCTCTTTTGATTCATTTGTGATATATCAATTGAAATTTTAAGATCATATTAAGTTGGAGTATTTAATAGAATCTTGTCATCGTTGAAATCTCTCTAACAATAATACAAACAAAGCTTTAAAATCGTTTATATTTTCATCTCCCGTCGCATTAATGCGACGGGTACTTAACTAGTGATATGAAACTAGGAATTTTATTGTGTTTATTACCTATTTCAAGTAATCCATAATTTTATTATGTATGCAAGAGTTTCGATGAAGATTAGAACCACTTTGGTTGAAGCATATCGTTGAACACGAAAAGGTAGTAGATAAAGCAGCTCTGCAAGAAACTGTAACTAGATTGCAAATAAAAACATCTGGTTTGCATCTTCAACTTAATTATGAAGCTAATTAGATGAATGACAAACTAGATGACAAACGAAAGAAACAAAAATCACAAATATAAAAAAAAAATTCATTTTCCTCGATACTTATCGCAAAGCGTAAGAATAGAAGAGATCATCCGGAGCTCTGAAAGACGTTGAACGTCATTCCAACCCGCCTCTTCTTCATGCTGAAAGAGGGCTTCCACTAGCATTCTTCCATGGAACAAGATGCAATGCTCCTCCTTTTATTCATTGGATCTTATAAAACCCAAAGTTCCACATATTTTCCCAGCACAGCTTTGCTCTTCAGTCGCTTTTCTTTTTCTTCATCATTCTCACTACATCTCAGTTTCTTCCATCCTTGATCACCAAATCTCATCTGTACATTCTCACCCAAAAATATGAATCAGCTCCAAATTGACCCCATGGACTAATATCAGAAAATAAGCAAAATGATAACAAGCGATGCATGAAAAAAAGATTACAACGAGCGTGAAATACAATGCAAAATTAATGCTAAGCATGAATAAACCGTGCTTGATATATAGTACCATAATATAGTTAATTACATCGGTAAATCTCCAAAACAATAACAAATCTTTCCCTTCGCATCTAGTTTGTGGCCTAACCAAGCTAAATACAATAATACACGAATATTGATGTTTTTATAGAAAAACATCATACCAAACAAGAATAACAAGATTATACATTCTCCAAAATTTGTAGTGATTTAAAGCAAGAAAAACTGCCGATTTTATGGAATCGCACAGCCAAAGAAAAGGAAATGATTACTTTGTAGTGGAATTGCACAACCAAGAGACAAAATTACTTGCTTTTGATGACAATATGGGACCAACACAGGGAAGCAATATCATGCACACCCATTTCAAAATGATGGTACGAACCAGGGCAAACGCCAAAAACCACAAAAGTTTCTAGCTTGACTTTTTTTTCTCATTAGAAACTTCTGCCAAATACTCAGTGTTCATAAAAAGAGATTTAACACGAAAAGTAGATGAATGGAACATCACAATAGTGAAATTTAGAAAATCAAACACACGAGCCTCCTACTATATTACATATCTTACTCAAGAGACCTACACTCTACACTACATTTTGCAGAAACAGCAAATCAGTTCAGGAATTTCAGCAACATAATTGAATCTGCTAAACAATAAATATATATATATGTGACTCAAGAGACAAGAACAATCAAAACCTCCTATGTTTTTGCTCTCTTAGCTAAAAAAGTAAAACAAAGCAGAGAAAGAAGTAAAACAAGATGGAAAGAAACCAAGATCGATCGATAAACACCATAAAACAATCAAGAACACAAGGAGATAATTAAGATTCAAAGTTTAACATACCTGCAGATCGTTGAAAAGAGTGATGAGAGGCATAATGATCCCCTTGTTCTGAATAGTCAAGTGTAGCAGCAGGGGCAATTTTTGGAGTACCACATGTTCTGAATCATATGGTTTTAACCCAGAAATTGGGGACTTAAGGAATCTTGGAATAATTCCAACGATTTTAAATGTCCATAAAACAACACCGACATTGGTTCTGAATGGCATCTTATAGAGCCAAACAAACAACCAAAGCTGTGGAGCCAATACAAGTGATATTTATTGCATTGACTTACCAATGATCCTTCTCAAATTCTTTTCTCAAGCAGCCAAACCTGTGAAGAGAAAAAGCAACACCTGGAGGAAAAACATAATCGTCATGCTCATGCAACAACCATTCATTTCTAATTTCAAAGAAAAATGCTACATAAGAAAGATCACCACAAGAAAACACATTACCCAGTAAAGCAGGGGCGGGCAATGCAGAATTTTTTTTAATCTCAAATCCAAGATGATGAGTAAACTATGTGGCTCTGTCTAGAGCAAATACAAAAGAAAAGATTTTAGTCATTACTTCTATAATACTATAAACGAGGGACACTTATGAACCAGCAAACACAACCAAATAAAGAATTATATATTACAATTTTGTAGATCGAAATGAGTTCATATTCCAAAAATTTCCTACACATGATACATGTAAAGAGGCCGTCTTGTTACGACATTTCGACTGCAACCCCAGGTCAGTGGGACAACGCACAAAGTTTAAACATATCAATAAACAAAGGAAAAGAAACTTACAAGGACTCTCATAGGAACGGCCAATCACTTGATCAATTTTCCATTGATTTCACGCATCAACAATCTAGAGTTACCAACAACACGTTTGCTTTCTTTGATAATATAACTACATAGCTCATGCTTAGGCGCTGGGCATAGGCTTTTTAACTCAATTAAGGGATCTTTAACCACATAATCTCTGTAAATCTCCCTTGCAGGCTGGACATGATCCCACCAAAAATCTGATAGTGCTATCTTTAACACATTCCAATACTCTACATCCCTATCTATCCTAATTAAACTGCTCCCTTTGGGAGTCCACACATAAAAATCCATCCAATCTCGATCCAAGATTTCCATCAATCCTTGAGCCTGTGGAATGTAATTGTACGGAACTTGAGACCATGGATAACCCTTTCTCATATCACCCTTATAAAATGGGCATTTGATTTCTAGCACTCCTCGGCAAGGCAAACCGTAAATAATCTTGTCAACTACCCCATCAGGAGAAGCTGCAAACCAGTTGTCTGTGGGATTCAGTTCCCCACTAACCTGAAATTCAGGTAATATAACAGAATTTCCGGTTATCAGCTTATATCTTTCAAGTGCCTCCTCTTCTTTGATATTATTCCAACAAGTAGCCAGGTTTCCAGTAAACGGTTCAACAGCACCAATCTTCTCTAGCCAGAGCTGAACTCTTCGGCCAGGCCAAAAGCCAATAGCCTGTGCAAAAGTGCTTGCTGTCAGCTTATACTTTCTTTGTTCTTGCCAGTTTTTGAACCAGTGTCTAAGAACGATTGATTCAACAATAGGACCACTTAAGGTACATAAAAATCTGGTGGTGAAACAAGTACAGCAACCAATGCGATATTGACTTGCCAATAGCATGATAACTCAATATGCACCATTGACCGGCACTATCCATGAGTTTATGCAATTTTTGTTGACACATGTGTCATACTTTGGGTTACCCTGAAACCAAATATAAATGAACATATGAATTTGTTATCATAAATGTCAAAAACAGGTGATAACAAGTGAAGCAATATGCAAAGGTAAATGAAAATACAATCCCCACAAAAAGCGTCAATGATTAAGAAATGAGTGTGGTCACAATTCACAAACAAACCATCATGTCCTCAAGTGAATACATTCATCCAAACTATTATCAATTGCATTTCATTGGCATTATCATGCAGGTTGGTAATGTTAAGATGATAAAGTTCATTCACTTGTAAACTTGACTCAATCATCTTGAACATGATTAAGCTTGTGATCAGTTGGACCTTCTTTTAGTAGTTTCAACGTTCATGGTCAAATGAAATCAGGCAACCTTATAATGGGAGAAACTAATCAACATTACACTGTTTCAAATGTATATGTGGATGAATAAAAAAGACTCCCTAATCCCTAAGGCAGACAGGCACAAAACAATTAAGGTTCTGAGTTCTGATTATAAATTTTTTGAACCCTGTACATCTCAAAACAGAGTTAATGCAACTCCAAAATATTCAATATTAAAAAAAACTATATTATAAACTCAGTTATCTACAACTAAAATAGTGTTTTAGGCTTTTAGCTATAGACCTTTAAGTCAAACGCCTAGGATATGGAACTTTAATTCAGTCTGAATCGAAATAACAAACTATAAAGATACCGACCGACATTTGCCATATTCATACATCATTCAGTTAAGTCAAAGAATTGAAATCGAAATCTCAGTAATACATTGTACAGGCACTTCTAATGTATATTTTTGTACTTTTTATGCAAGCCAGAAAGACCGCTCCTGCTTGTTGAAACAAAAATATGTATAACAGATTCATTACACCCAACAACAATCATAATGACAATAGATTTAACTTGTTTTCCAAAATTCATGACATTTTGCATCTTTAACTGTAAAGAGATTAAGGGGCTATTTGGTTGGTTTTCCATTAAGTCCTATATGGATAAAGTTATATGTTGTCCGTATAGATTGATAAGATTTTTTTGTGGGAGAGTTTTTTCCCTAGATGGAAGGAACAATTTTCAAATTTGGCTGGATATGTTCGAAAAAAACCATGGCTTTCTACATAAAGCTCCTCCCTACAAGCTTACAGAATAAGCCACTTCCTATGTCATTAAGCCACTACCAAACAGTCATCTATAGCTGACTGAATAAGCTATAAGTCCCATTAAGCCGCTAACAAACAGGCCCTAAGCTGGGTTCAGAAACTGACTCTCTTCAACCCTTTTTACTTACCAAAATATACTTATTTCATCGATCAAAATCGCAACATATTTAGTAAAAATCGAAACCACACAAGAAGGCCTACCAGATGAAAGAAGACGACGCCGAGGTAGGGCGAGCACAGTCGCTTGCTGATTGATGAGGAAGAAGAGAGGCATCAGAAAAAGAGGAGGCAGGAATTGAAAACCTACGCCATTTTAGTCCATAAGAGTTAATTACATTTTTAGTCCCTACAATTTAAGCATTACAAATTCCTCCGTATTGTTTGCAATTTCCTTTATATTTGGTCCTTGAGCATACTATGAGAGCATTTTAATACAAAATATTTAGGTGTGATTTGTTTTTTAAGAGGTATAAAGTCTGAAGTCTGATTTTACATCTAAAAAACTATGGGTGCGCTTGGTTGGAGGTATTGCAGGCTAAGGAATGGAAATGATAATGAAAACTGTTGTTTGGTCTCATATTATATAATAGAATCATTCCTGCAGATCCATTAATTTCCATTCCTAGCCAAATTGGGGGGATTGTAAATTTTATTTCTGCTTAGTTCTTTTTTTCATATGTCATTCCATCTTTTGATGTTAAATGGAACATCTTTTTGTATTTTCAAAGTGAAGGAAAATATTTTTTTAATATGAAACAATTTTTCATTGATTATAGTGGGTTAACCAAGCAGCATCAATACAATACTCATTTTCATTCCCATTCTTCTGTATTCCCATTTTCATTTTCATTCTCATTCCTTAAAATGAACCAAACACCCCCTAAGAGGTGGATGGTGCACCTCTTAAAATTTCAGAGGACGGTAAGAAGTTTTCATCCCTTTTCTTAAAAGTAAAACAAATATCTTAAGTCTGCAAACCTCTTAATTTTCAGACTTAAAAGGTTTTAAGGGATTTTTTTTAAATCTAACATCCCCTTGTTTTTTATTAACATAATTTTATCATCGCCTATCTTCCTCGTCTTCTTTGGCACAACCGTCCTCCTTCCATCGGGTCCATGTCTTAACTCATTCCTCCTTTAGTAGTTGTATTACATCGTTATGTGTCGCTCCCATCCATTACATAATGGTTTGTTCAAGTTATATTACACCCCCTTCTCTCCTTCTAAATTTGTATTTAAAATTCGAGGCTCTAGATTCTTGTTTGATTTGTTTTCAACTTTTCATAATACACTGTCTTGTAAAGAATTGAGATAATTGAGATAATTTAAAGTACGACCATAAAATGCCATTGATATTATATGTGGCATGGGCGGATCTAGCCCTTTAAAAATGGGGGGATAGGCCCCCACTAACAACATATGTTAAAAACAATTTTTTTAGTTTAAAAACAATTATTTTTTTAATATTTTACCTTAATTCCCCCCAGTAATTTCTAGCCATGGCCCCCACCAACNCAAAAAACCTAAAAATTCTCAAAATTTACAAAAAGAAAACTAAAAACTAAAACCCCTTTGAAAGCAACCAAAAAAGCTTTAAAAGTCCCTCAAAACAGTAGAATTAGGCTAAAAATACATTGTACGACTTTGTAGGCTTTTAATCTATTTTATAGGTGCCCCCACCAGGAAAAAATCCCAGTCCGCCACCCACTGATATGTGGTGATGGTTTCTTGTTAAATGTTTGCTTTTAATTGTTTAGACATATGGAGATTAATGTGTCTTTGAGAGCAAGTAGCCATCATCAATAGTTGACATTTCTTTTGCAGATGTGGATGTGATATTGTGATAAGGTTGAGCTATAACAGAAGCGTCTTCATAAGTCCTAATATTGTGGAGAAAGTTTCATCAAGAAATCTTCTTCAAAGTCCTCTATGATTCTACATATAGTAACATGTAATAATCACTGAGTTAGAATATGTAACACCCCAATACCAAATATATAAATTAACAACATCCCAATGATCTAACGCAGCGGAATTATTCATAAAGCTCAAAACTGGGCATTTAAGCCGAGTGCAATAGACCATCAGTGTCAAAATCTAAAAGTAGATAGTGCAAGTGGAACAACCCTCCACAGCTGAGATAAGTTTAATACTAGTGACCACCAAACTAACGTGCAATGTCGACCTCTCGTCTAACTTTGAACCTTCTCTTTCCCCTTCGAGGATCCTCCTCTACGTACTTCCCCTGAAAATGTTTTAAAAAAGTTTTGAAAACGAGGGTTAGACCATAAGGTCTAGTGAATTCCCTCAAAAACAGTTTATCATAAAAATGGTCCGTTGGCCTAGTTAGATAACAAACACCGGTAGAACATCATGGACATATACACCACCACCCCGTGACGTTGGATCGGGGCCCATGCAAACTCCCCATGGCCTTAGTAGATGCCAATTAAGGATGCACGAAACAGATTCATACACCTACCACTCCAATTAAACTCCCAAGGAACACACGCCGTCCCTTGGTACATTATGTCCACTTTGCTACCCACTCCAATCAATCAACAAATAAGCATTTCTTTATAAGCATGCTCATGAATCATAATATGCAGATATTCAACGGTTTATCAACAACAGATTTCAGCAAAACATTTTCAGTTTACAAAAGGTTTGGCAAAAGAACTCACCTGAGCCTAGCCCAAACTCACAATCACCATACGCCTACCGGATCAGCAACCGATCTACAATATCAGTAGTTCATACTTAGAAATTAGCTAATTCCTTAAAATCTAACTTTTACCACGTCTCTTTAACCAATATAAGACTTTTGACGGTTCTCACACAATCGTTGTCCTAAGGAGAAGTATTCCCCAACCTCGAAATCATCTATCTGGTCGACAACTAATTGGGATCATTTCAAATTCGGCTTGGAAAGAATCTCATGAACAGTGTTTCCCCATAAGCAAACTTAGCACGGGGTTTCCGCTACCCGGTTAGCGGATGGGGTCAAGGGGGACCGTCCTTGCGAGGTCGAAGTTTCCCACGTTGGGAAAATGACATGTCGGGAAACTCAGGATAGGGAACCCCCTTTCCCGAGTCAGGAACAAGTTTCCTACGTTGGGAAAGTTTCCTACGTCGGGAAGTGACATGTCGGGAAACTCGGGATCGGGAACACCCATTTCCCGAGTCGGACTCTCGGGTCGAGAACACCCATTTCCCGAGTCGGACTCTCGGGGTCGGGAACACCCATTTCTCGAGTCGGGAACTACAAACTCAAAAACTAGCTTCCCGAGTCAGAAAGACTCGAGAACCAGTGTTCCGAGTCGGAAACTCGAACTTCTTCGATATATCATTCCAGAATCAGATTTTTAACTACAATATATACCAAATCAATGTTAAATCATCCGCAAATCCATCTAATAGGTAGGGATCTTACCAAAACGATGATATTCCTTGAATAATCAATCAAATTCTGGATTTCCTCTCTTTTCCTTCTCCTTATGCCCCTTCACGTATACATACACACGGACACACTGATTTTTTTGCCAAAATGAGTTTTTCCCAAAATGGTAAAAACCCTACCCTTTATATACTTGGGCCCAAGACTATTACCAAGTTCATCTTCTAATTTCAAGCCCAACTAAAAAAATTCATTTTTAGGCCCTTACAGAATATCAACTTCTTTAGGAATCTTACTCTGATTCATGGTTGTTCCTCGATTCATGAAAGTTCCTTCCTTACATCCTGGTATCTAAGCTTAGATAGATGGGTGTCTAATTTTGTCCAACATTGTTGGTGAAGGAGAGAGAAACATGGTCGGAAAATGAGGATTTTTTAATTTTAGCTTTTATAAATGTTATACATGTTTTATACATAGTTTTTCTAAATTTGCATAGTAGAACTTATTTAATAAAAGAAGAGAACCATACCAAAATGCCGCACATGTTCAACATATATGGCCATGTAACAATACTCGTTTAGTAGTCGTTAAGCTTGGGACCAGATACAAAAGAAATTACAAACAGTGTGAAAGTATTTATAATTTTTTTAACATGTAGGAACAACATCCAAAGATTGTAACAAACAAAAAGGACGAAAATTACAATTTACTTTGAACCTTTAAAACATATGCTTCGTCAAGTATTAGTTGTTCCTAATCTATAAAGAATTATCATATGTTTCTTTTACTTATCTATACTATCTATTAAAAGAGACTTTTGACTGACATCACCAATATATTTAAGTTGATGTATTTCATTGGCTAATAAAAACAAATACATAAATCAATGATGTCATGGTGTATTTGTTATTTTTTCTTTTTAATGAGGATTTCTCTATATTGGAACTAGCAAATATGGAAAAAGTATCTTCCAAAATTCATCAATTTTCATTAATTTATTAATTTCAGTTTTGTATCCTTAAAATTACTTGATTAAATTACTTTTTATCAGTTAGTTTTTCAATTTTCACTTTACATCTTTATCATATTAACATAAATAATATATATGAACTAAAATGTATTAAAATTTTTGTTTTTTCTTTTCAATAAATTAAATCATTACAATCATTTCGACAATACATTCAAAATGAGTCTAATATTAAATATTTTTTAGTTTAATTATATTATTAAATGTTAAAATAGATATAAATTAATTTGTTTAGATTTTGTTATATTCTGACTTTACACTTTATATTCTTAACTATCTATATATATACTATCTATTCAAATTTCATTTTCAATTTTATAAGCTACACTTAATACCCATATAGTTAGTTATTAAATTACTTTCAGTCCTCTACTTTTTTCATTTTTTATTTTACATCTTTATCATATAACCTAAATAATCGTATGTTATTAACTAAAATGCATTAAAATTACGTTTCTTTCTTTTTTTTTTACAAATCTATACTATCTATTAAAAGAGATTTTTGGCTGCCATCACCAATACTTAAATTGAAGCATTTCATTGGCCAATAAAAACAAATATATAAATTGAAGCATTTAATTGGATAATAGCATGTGATTTATGATGTCATGGTGTATTTGTTAATTTTTTTTTCTTAATATTGTATAAATACCATATATACTTGAGCCTTTCTCTTCATTGAAACTAACAAATATGGAAAAGTATCTTCCAAAATCCACCTACAACTTTTCGTCAATTTCTCATTAATTTATTAATTTCAATTTATAACTTATATTTTGTATCCTTAGAATTATTTGATTAAATTACTTTTTATCCCTTAATTTTTCATTATTCACTTTACATCCTTATCATATTAACATAAATCTATCTATAATAAAAGAGTAACTAGGCTAGGCCAAGTGTCGCTCTCTAGTGAGCCGAAATCAGTATTTTTCCACCTAAACTTGAACCTGGACGTATTTTTCACTTTCGGTTCATTTAGGCTTATTTGATTGACACATGTCATTTATTTAATAAATCTCACTAATTTATTTTTAATATAAAATATATAAAATATAATCAACATAATCATTGAAATTTGAATTGTTCAAGTTAATCCAGTAATTTATTTTAAATATAAAAAATTATAAATATAATTAAAATAATCATTAAAATTTTAATTGTTCAAGTTAATTTTTGCATTACATATAAAAATATTTTAACTAATTAAGTTTATTAAAACCACAAGTTTGACTAATTAATTTTATTTTTACTAATTAAATTATATTTATAATTAGTACTTTATGAATTTTTTATTAATAAATCAAAAATAAAAACTTTAAAAGAATTATTATTTCAGTTATATTCTTGGTTTTAAAAAATAAAAAAAGTTATGTTCAGAGATAAGGAAGTGATTTCATGTTTTCTAAACCACCGTTCGGTCGGCAACCAAGCTTCATGTGGCATTTTCTGTCTCCTTAAATTCCAGTGCTCATAAACCATTCACAACTCACTTCCAACAAATTTCGATTTTCGTTCTTCATATTTTTATTAGGTATGTTTTCCTTATTTCTTTGATTAAATCAATTAGCCTTCAACTCATTATTGGGAACATGGAGATAGTAATAAGTTTCAAGCGAAACTTCTTTAAAGTAAAATTTGAAGTTTTATGGATGTTTCTTTATATATAGATTTATTGTATGATATAGACATGCAATGTGGTATTGATGTTTCTTTATACTTATTTAACTAGTTAATAACCCGTGTAATACACGGACGATTTAAACATATTATTTTAATTTCTAATAAGAATAGACATTTGCATTATAAAGTTCACAAATATATCACCACAAATCAAAAGTAATATCCAGTTAACAATATAAATATGACTTAGTTAATAAAAGAAGCATTGATAATTTAGTTTAATCATAGCCATTTAGAAAATTATATATATAACATTTAAATTACTTTTGTTCCAATCATTGATTCAAAGCTTTCTTTGAAATTGAGTAAGTAGAGAAGTAGAGAATAGATATTTAGTAAAAATAATTCTTATTAATCAACGATTTAAATGGAAAAAAAAAGAAATTACTCTTGCTTTATTATTAAATATTTTAGTCATCTAATAGTTGTTAAAATATGTGAAATTGAAAATTTATAATTCTTTTGTCGAAAGATTCGGATTTCATGAATTATTTTAAAACTGGAGGGCAGGAATAAAACATGTAGTGTTTTTTATTTGTAGGGTTAAAAAAATTTTCTTATTTATAAATAATCTGTAAAAATAGTTAGACTAAAATGATGGAATCTTTACATTCAAGAATATCAACAATAGGGTTTTAAATAAAATAAATTCTCATTGTCTATAAATTGTTGTATTTTCTTTAATAGGCTAATGAAATGGCTCAATTTCGTATTGATAATGTCAGCAAAAAGCTTCTTTTAGTATATAGTATAGATTTTGTTTTATAATTTGTAGATTCTAAATTTTACAAAATAGAATTCCTTAAAAAGAGGTAATTTGTAGATTCTAAATTTTACAAAGTAAAATTCCTTAAAAAAGGTGAGTTAGCTCAACATCTGATGAAGATTGGATAATTTTTATCCGATGTAGAGAAACTCTAAAACTAATTTTTAATAAAAATAAAAAATAACCTATAAAAATAATAGATAGTTAATTTAGAAATAATCTATAAAAATAGTTAGGTTAAAAAAATGGAATCTTTAAATTTCGAGAATATCAAGAATAGAATTGTAATAAAATCTAAACAAATTAATTTATATCTATTTTTAATATTTAATAATATAATTAAATTAAAAAATATTTAATATTAGACTCATTTTGAATGTATTGTCGAAACGATTATAATGTTATAATTTATAGAAAAGAAAAACAAAATTTTTAATACATTTTAATTAATATATATTATTTACTAAGGATGTAAAGTGAAAAATGAAAAACTAAGGAATAAAAATTAATTAAATCTAACAATTTTAAGGGTACAAAATGTAATAAAGATATTTATACCTACCTATTAATACGGTAGAAAAAGAATAGAAATGCATGATGACATCATCATTTGATGTATTTCTTTAATTAGCCAATAAAATGGCTCAACTTCGTATTGATGATGTCAGCAAAAACCTTCTTTTAATATATAGTTGTTATGGAGAAGATACTATTTCCCTATCTTATCTTTGACAAACGACACCAAAAACTTGTTAAGAAAATAGGCCCTGCTCTTTTGGAAGGTATCTCTATCTTTGCCTATCGGTATTTTCTACGAACACACTGTATTTCTCACGGACTATCAAAGGAACAGGAAAAAGTCAACCGATCCCAACCGTCCGATCCAATACAGCAGCGCCAAAAATACTGATAAGATTTTAAGAAAAATGCAAACAAACAGAACTCGGCCCAAGTATAAGCCTCGATCTGCTG
>LUCG01049440.1:0-10172 GCA_001633085.1 Carthamus tinctorius | reverse complement strand
CCGCAACTTCTTTAGTTAATCATCTGAGTGTGTTTGTTTGTTTAGAAAACAAGGTCCTGTCAACTTTGACAGAGGTCATGAGAGCCGACAAAAAGGGTGATTTGTATCTCTTATGTTTTGAAACCATTGAAGATAAAGAAGAGGTATGCCTTGTGTCTCTAAAGAATGAAGAGGCTTGGCTCTGGCACACCAGGTTCTGTCATTTGAATTTCCATACTTTGGATAAACTTGTAAGGTTAAAATTAGTAAAGGGACTACCCAATATAAAGTCTGAGAAAGACCATCTATGTTCAGCTTGTGAAATGGGTACGCTCAAAAGGTCTACTCATAAAACCAAGTCTGACTTATTCTTTGATAAGCCTCTGCAAATGATGCATGTGGACCTCTGTGGTCCTATCTCTGTGCAGAGTCTTGGAGGAAAGAAGTACATACTTGTACTTATTGATGAGTTCTCAAGGTTTACTTGGGTAGAGTTTATAAGAAAGAAATCAGATGTTTCCTTGGTACTAATTAATCTCTTAAAGAGATTACAAGTTTTTCATGAATGCAGGATAAAAGTTCTAAGAAGTGATAATGAGACTGAGTTCAAAAACTCAATGATAGATGATTATCTTTCATCAGAAGGAATCACCCATAACTTCTCAGCTCTAAGAATACCACAACAGAATGGTGTGGTAGAAAGGAAGAACAGAACCTTAGTGGAAGCTGCAAGAACCATGCTAAATGCCTCTGGTCTACCACTCACATTCTGGGCATAGGCAGTATCAACAGCATGCTATACTCAAAATCGATCTTTGGTGGTTAAAAGACATGAAAAGACCCCCTATCAACTTTTTCTTGGCAAAAGGCCAAATATAAAATACTTTTATGTGTTTGGATGCAAGTGTTATGTTCTTAATGATAGAGAATCTAAGGGAAAGTTCCAAGCCAAATCTGATGAGGCTATCTTTGTGGGATACCCTTGGAACTCTGTAGCATATAGAGCATATATACTAAAGTCCAAGATTGTTGTTGAAAGCACTAATGTCTCTTTTAATGACACATTTCAGATAGTCTCAGACCACATGACCAAAGAGTTGAAAGTACAAGCTGAAAGATCAGAGGATGCAACCATCTCAAAAGAACTTGAGATTTTTTCACATAATGGTATGATGATGATGAAGTATCATAGGACAACAGAGCTTCTGAAGAAGACCATAGAGCTTCTATGAACTCCACTCTAGAAGCTAAACAATCACACACCATATTTGGTCCAAGCATTACTCGATCCACAGAGACCATTCACCCTGAGACTTCAACCTCTTCACCCAACACTACAGAAGCTCCAACCAATACCATTTCAACTGATCAAATACCATCTCAAGCTGAATCTTCTGTGATTGTTGCAAGTCCAAGTTCACAAGAAGTGACAAACGATCCTACTCCAAGTGTTCACAAGTGGACAAAGAGTCATCTACAAACTCAAATAATTGGAGATCCATCAAAAGGAGTTAAAACAAGGGCTACAACCAATTTTTGTTTATTCTCATGTTTTGTTAGTGAATTAGAGCCAAAGAAAGTGGAAGAGGCTCTGTCAGATCCATTCTAGGTAGAAGCCATGCAAGATGAATTGCTCCAGTTTGAACGAAACCATGTTTGGACCCTAGTGCGATTACCAACAGGGAAGATTGCAATAAGCACCAAATGGGTTTTCAGAAACAAGAAAGTTGAAGATGGTGTTGTAGTAAGAAACAAGGCAAGACTTGTTGCAAAGGGGTACTGTCAAGAGGAAGGAATTGATTATGATGAAACTTTTGCCCCTGTAGCAAGACTTGAGGCCATCCGAATCTTCTTAGCCTTTGCAGCTCACAGAGGCTTCAAAGTCTACCAAATGGATGTCAAATATGCTTTTCTTAATGGCAAATTGCGAGAAGAGGTGTATGTTCAACAACCACCAGGTTTTGAAAATGAGAAATATCCCAACCATGTGTATTTCTTAGACAAAGCACTGTATGGACTAAAACAAGCTCCCAGAGCCTGGTATGAACGTCTCTCTACCTTTCTAATTGAGCACAATTTTTACAGTGGCACCACTGATATAACTTTGTTTTACAAAAGAAAAGGAGATGATATCTTACTTGTTCAAGTGTATGTTGATGATATCATTTTTGGGTTTATTGATGATTCTTAATGCAAAGAGTTTGAAGCTTTGATGCAGAGTGAATTTGAGATGAGCATGATGGGAGAACTCACATTCTTCTTAGGATTGCAAGTCAAACAATCCACAGAGGGCATATTTATTAACCAATCAAAGTATGCTCATGACATCCTCTCTAAATATAAGCTCTCTGATGCATCTCCCATGAGAACTCCAATGGCAACTGGAGCAAGGCTTCACTCTGATCCTAGTGGTAAGTCTGTAGAGTGCAAACTCTATAGAGGTATGATAGGCTCACTTTTATATCTTACTGCAAGTAGACCTGATATCATGTTTGCTACTTGTCTTTGTGCACGTTATCAAGCTGATCCAAAGGAATCTCATATGTCTGCTGTTAAAAGAATCTTTAGATATCTCAAAGGGACCAAATCACTTGGACTTTGGTATCCAAAGAATTCTAGCTTTGATCTTATTGTTTATATAGACTCAAACTATGGAGGATGCAAGTTGGACAGAAAGATTACCTCTGGAAGTTGCCAATTTCTAGGTGGAAAATTGGTAAGTTGGTCATCCAAGAAGCAAAATTGTGTCTCAACATCGACCGCAGAGGCTGAATATGTTGCAGTAGCAAGTTGTTGCTCTCAAGCTCTGTGGATGCAGACCCAATTACACGACTATGGATACTCGCTTGACAAAATTCCAATCGTCTGTGACTCCAAGAGTGCCATTGCCATTTCTGCTAATCCAGTGCAACATTCAAAGACAAAGCACATCGACATCAGGTATCATTTCCTCAAACATCATGTTGAAGAAGGAAACGTTGAGCTATATTTTGTTACTTCTCAGTATCAATTGGCGGATCTATTTACAAAGGCTCTTGATGAGAAGAGATTCACTTTTCTTGTGAGTAGGATTGGAATGCTCAATCCAGAGTATTAGCTTGTCTCAATCAATAGTTAATCTTTTGTACATATTGCAATTTATCACCATTTATTTTTATAATCATCTTTTATATTGTTTAAGATTAGTGTTTTCACTTGATTCTTGGTTCAAGGGGGAGCTTCGCCAAACATGCAAGTTAGTAGGGGGGTATGTTCTTTAAAAGGATAACACCTTTGCAGAATGAAAAACCTTTTCAATCTATATTGCAAAAGCATTTTTTTCGTAGAACTTCTACAATCACTCACAGAGGCTCTTCAAAATTGAGCTTCTGCCATAGGATTCATTCTTCATAGGTTTTTTCAAAGAGGTTTTTTAGGAAAGCTATGGAAGCTAGCTTGTAGGGGGAGTTTTCACTTACAAAGTAAAACCTTACATAGTGTCAAAATATTTCAGTGATTAATTTAGAATTCATTTTTCCAGAACCTCTGTCGCTTCCTATAGAGTCTCTTCTCGAATGAGCTTCTGAAAATTCACTCACTCTTAAGGATTTTCAATCATTTAGGTAAAAACAAGGTGAAATATGTCAAAAGACCCCGCATATATCACCGAGGCTCTATAAAACCCTTAGGCCTCTGCAAGAACTCACTTTATAGTTCTTGATTCTGATATGGTGCGTGTGGCTAAAGGATAAGGGTAACAGTCGCACACGTGCGTGTCCGAAAAATTGGGGCGCACGTCATCAATCGTGCGTTCCCAGATCATACGTATCACATTTTCATTGGACGTTTATCTCACGTCGCCTCACACAGCCGTTTGCCATTAAAACCCACTCATTACCTATTAATCCAACGATCCACATTCAAACCCCTGATTTCCCTCTCATATAAATACCCTCATCATTCTCATTAAACTCTTTACGCTCACAAATACTCTCAAGTTTTCCGCTGAACTAGCTTTCCGACGAACCTGCAACTATCTCTCAATGGCATCTTCATCCTCTAACACCGCTGCATCTGGCAACCAAGCCCACTCACAACAGGTCTCCCAATCTCGAGGAATCTCTACTCATGCTATGTCATTCCTAAACAACAAGTACGACATGATGACTCTCTTAAAGAAGCCCAACAACTATTATTTGGACCCAACCAGCAATAGCTTTCCAACGGATGCACATACCCTGTTGAGGGTTCCCAAGAATCATCCACTATGCTACGCCCTAACTGCTCAAAGGGAGGTACCAGAGACATACCTATCACAGTTCTTACTCCGTGCACGCGTCGTTGATCTTGACGAAGCCGGCCAAAGTATCGTCGGCTACGCCACTCATCCCTCTACTGATCAGTTCATTGCACTTCACATGAACGTCGAACTCCTTCGTGAGGCACATGAATTCCCACCATTGATGACCTTCACTTAGAGAAATATTCCCCAGCCCCGACTGAGCTTGAATTACTGGACTTTTTGAAATTTCACCATTACGTCTCCAAGGACCCAATCACGAAGCGTACTCAGTTCAAGAAGAAGGGGCTACCTCCGATGTGGAACACTTTGTTCTCGATCGTGAATTGTTGCCTAACCGGCAAAGTTGGGAGCCACGATCAAACTTCCCACGCAATGCTCTGCATCATGTACGGCATATACTTCGATCTGCCATTGGATTTTGCCCAACTAATCTTTGAGGACATCGTAGACCTCATTAAGAAAAAGTGTGCCACGCAGAAGAGTGCGAAGACAAAAGGCACGGGCACCCAACCAAAACTAATTCTACAGAGGTTCTTCGGCCTCGTGTTCACTGACCAACTAGCCGCAGAGCTCCCAGCGGCAGAGCCTTCTGCCAAGCTCTATCTAATGAAGGAGTTCAAGCCAACTCTACATGAGTTCGGATACAAGAACCAGAGGCCTCTAACAAAGAAGATGATGGGGTATCTATCTGAGCGTTCTAGGGAGAGGTACATCCGTGGGAATNCCCCCCCCCCATGAATAAGAGTCCAAATAGGTACTATTATAATTTTTCCTAAGAGAGCTGAGGGAGATAGGGCGGGGCCAGCAGAGGCCAGTGAGGTGAGAGGTGAGGAAAATATGCCACATAGAGTAGATAGACGTGAGGTTCTACCGGTGCAAAAGAAAAAGAAACCCAACAAGAGGCCTGCAGAGGTAGAGGGCCCACCCAAGCCGAAGAAGTCAAAGAAGAAGGCAAAGGACATAATGGTAGAGGGACCCGAACTAATTATTATACCAGGGTCTCCAAGAATGGAAGTCTTTGCAGAGGTGTCATCCCCTCCAAGGGCACCATCGCCTCAGAAGAAGCACCGCAGGCTGCGGAAGATACAAGCCACAGAGGTGGTAACCCTCTTCAAGTATGGTGAAGAGGAGGAGTCTCTTGAAACTCCTCTAATAAGGACGAAGAAGACTAAGATCGTAGAGGCCTCTCCCATTCCTATGGACACGAAGAAGGTAAAAGAAGAGCTATATCGACAACTCTTTGAGGATTCTGAAAACAAGGAAGCCTCTGCGGGATCTGGAGCAGAGGGACAAAAGGGTGATGACGTGAGTCTAGGAGCCGAGGGAGGAAAACATACAGAGGGTGAAAAAGATGCCTATGGCACACAACCAAGCCCACAACCCAGTGCAACCCACATCTCTAGAGGCCCTATTCAAGAGGAACCCTCTATTGAAAAAGGAGTGCACACTCCGAACCCTACCCAAACCAAGTCCTCAGAGGATGATTCTTGGTCCTCTGATGATTTAATCCAAAAACCTTCTCTCACTGTATCCTCTCAAAAGGATGCAGATAAGCAAATAAAGATCACTTTGCCCACTGATCTGCTACCACCTCACTCCGAAGCATCCGTTGCTTCTACACCCAAGAGTGCAAACCACGATGTTTCAGAGACATCGGTGAGGAACAGAGAGGGTGTGGGTCTTGAACACCCACATTCTTCACTTAACCTTTCTGCCGGGCATGACTTTGAACCATCCCCACGGCATGATGTTAACAGAACATCGGTAGGCTCTGCCGAAAGGCGAGTTCGATGATCCGATGGAAGACCTCGAGAAAGCTATCTAAAAGCAGCCTCTAAGGGAGCCCTACACTCCAGGGCACAATTCAGACCATGTGTTGGTCTGAATGCTTCCCCGAACTCTATGTGACAAAGGAGAAGTTCACAACTTTTACCACAAAGGTGTTCCACAAATTGGACGACTTGCAAAGCTCAACCACCACCCACTTCAATAAATCCATCACAGAAGCCCTAAAGTCGAACATAGAGGCCCTGAAGACCCTTATCTCTACTACAACGCAACTACAGAATCAACTAAGGGATCTTCAGCGATCTGTGGTCTCCAAAGACGAACTCTCTTCTGCACTCGCTTCAGTATCCTTGAACGCATCTTCAATCAACCAACTAAAGGATGAGCTGACAGGGGTTGCAGCCAACTATGCTGCTGAGATGGCCACAACGGGCTATAGCGACTACTCAGCCTTCAAGGATGAGATCAAAAACATGGTGTCTTCCGCCATTGTTTTTGGACAAGACTCCTCATCATCTCGGGCAAACATCAACCATTTGGCCACCAGAAGGGAACTAGATGCCATGGTAGAGGGCCTCGCTGCGACGGTCTAGAGGCATCAGGCCACTCTTCTGTAAGATTTCCGCTCATCGCACAATGCCACTGCCGCCAACATCTGCAAAAGCACCGAGGCTATGCTAGCAGAGGGTACAAAACTCAGACCTTCTCTGCGGAGCTCTATTGCGGCTATGCGGTTCAATACGAATCTCAATGTAAATGCCGCAGTCCTCTCCGCAGAGGACGTGCTAGAAAAGATTCAGGCTGCAATGAAAGAGGTTCTGAGCAGACTTCAACGATCAACATCAACTCCATGTGCCCCAGATGTTACTCAAAGGCACGATGATCAGGGAGGTAATGACCCTGATCATCATGAGGGGGAGATGAGGCCCTCTTCACAACAGAGACCTCTGTAGATAGTGACCTCTACTAGCGCATTGTTCTCTGGAGGCAAGTCTAAGGACACCTCTAGCGTTCAAGGCAAAGGCAAAGGGAAGGAGGTGCAACAAATATCATCAGGATCTAACTCTGATGATGAGCTAAATGAAGGGGGTGATGACCTACTAAGACCCTAATCCTCTCATTAAAAGAAGCCAAAAAGGCCCAAGCTCAACCACAAAGAGGACCAGGGGAAACATCGAAGAAGCCTACGATAGAGGAAGACACTTCGACAGGGACCTTTGACACTCTGGCGGGGACAATCAACCCCATCCTCCCAGAGGGGTCAACTCAAAGGATCCTTGAAGAAGATTCAAGGAATGAAGATCTTGGTACATCTGTGACCGAGAAGGGAAGGGTGGAGGAGAAAATAGAGCGGATGAATCAAATTCCAAGGGTCGCGTCTCCTCAAACAGAGCCTTTGACAACCCTGGAAGAGGTTCATTCATATTTATATGCTGCAGAAGATTCCAAACCCCTCTTCAACCTTGAACTAACAAGGATGCCTAGCATAGCGGCTACCCTAAAGTTCTCACAGAAGGCCAAACCAATCGATCAAGTCTTCTCTACAATTGCTATCTCAGAGCTGCATGCCATATACCCGATGTTGATGATGGAGAAGTCTGTACTTTATGCACGGTATGAAGTCAGCAGGGCAGATGGCAGAAGATACGACTTCACCGATGCAGACTTCCACAACCTCTACGCATACAACTTACCTTTCCTCTACGTAATCTTGAAAAAATACATGGAAAGTAAGTCGTCCTATACCATCTCTCTGAAGAGACTAGTAGAGGTAATCAGGGCGCATGTTGTATGCAATTCGAAGAAGGACTTTGAGGTTGCCCTGAGATTGGCTCAGAAGACCTTATAGACTCTGCACCGAACAATAGGCCACCGTGGATAATTGGAAGGTATGCCAACATGATCATAAATCATCCTATACATGGCTTCATATACCTGGATGTAGATGGAGTCCAGTGGTTCTACAACCCACAAGAATCATACAAGTACTCCTCTGAGTCACTTCTAAGGATCCACAAGGCAATAAGCACAGAGGTGGCCGAGGGGCGTTTAACAATGAAGGAGTTAGAAGATCTATTGATTGGCATTGAAGGTCAAGTTTGTTACAGAGAGCTGATTTTTAAGATGCACGTGATTTTGAAGAAAGATCTTTTATTTCCTGTAAATGACTTTCCAAGTTCTGTAATAGAATAGTCTTGTAATGAAACTCATTTCTTTATGCAATGTAATGTCTTGCAAAGGTTGATCCTTTATATCACCTCTTGTAAGTTCTGTCAATGAGTTGCTTTAATTCTTCCTAAGACTTAGCATAATTCTTTTTTCAATACTTAGGGGGAGATTGTTAGCTCCAATAGTACAGAGATGAAAAGTATTGAGAAAAAGCTAAGTACTGACTGAACAGAATCATCACAGAGGCCTATCAACAGAGGGTGAAAAGTACTACAAGGAAAAGGTAGCAGAGGCTCTGTGAACCTCCACAGAGCATCTGCGAACCTAGACCTCTGGCGTTTGAAGACTTGGAAAATTTTCAAGTGAAGTAGCTCACATGCTCCTCACATGTATTCAGTTATCAACTAACTTTCTTTCAATGGTCAAGATGAGGACACGTGTAATGATCTTAGCTCACTAGTTTGTTAGGACTAGTATAAATAGCGCTTCATTTGTATTTTGTACGTGGGTGTCATTGTAATTCAACAATCAATACATTTGAGAATTCTACTTCACCTACTAAGTGCGTGTTCTTGGTGTTCATTACAATCCAATAACTGTTTCTTCAATATCTCTATTGTTTGTTTACTGTTTTGTGATTCACACACATCTTATTACTCTATTTGTTCTTCCGATGCATTCTATATTATTATTGAGTAATAGTTGTGATTGATTAGTATCGAAATCTCTATATTTTGGGATAAACATCATCCAACAATCACAAACATGAAAACCCTAATTTCCTTAATTGATACTAATTGCAAAGATTAAACTTAGTATTAGGAGTATACCTTCAATAATCTTCACATATTCATCAAGAATTCATCACTTTGATCTTTGATTTTTCAAGAATTAAATGTGTTTGAGCTTAAGTATGTGTAAATCACAACTTGACTATGTGTGGGAGTTCTAGAACTGACTTGGGGAGAATGAAGCTATTTTCGTCACATAACCCACTTAAACCCAGTTTGGGTCGGGTTTGACCCACATAGTACCCATTTTGACCACTAAACACTAAAAACCGCATAACTTTTCGCTCGAAACTTAGTTTTTGATGAGGTTTTTGCCTACGCTTCGTAACGAAATAATCTACAACTTCCAATAAAAATATTCCAGAAAAGATCTCCCCAAAAAATCGGTTTTACGTACCCATAGCTTAATTGTTGACGTTATGACTCGTTTTCCCCAATTTTCTCAATTTAACTCTGTTTGTCATGAAATTTTCTAAATCCTCTCATATACTCCTACGAAGTATAACCCTAAAATTTCAAACCCAAACTCCCACTAAATCATCGGTTCCCTTATATGGCCACTACTAGTACACTTAGTAAAATTTCAACATGCTTAAAATTTCTCATATGTAAGCACCTAATATCCTTCTTAGCATATTAATTAGATGTACTTAGTAAATAATTTGGGAATATTAGGAATGAGATGTTACAGCAAGGGAAGGGAAAAAGGGGGAGTATAACTCATGGCCTTAGGGGTGTTTGGGAATGCTTATGATGAAAAACGCTTATCAACTTATCAGTTTCTCAAATAAGTTAAAACTTTCTGCCTTATCAAAAAACTGTTTATTGATTTCCGAAGAAGCTATAAGCACCTCACCCAAACACTTCAAAACAGTTTATTGCTTTCCTAAAAATCTAAGAAGTCATAACCGTCTTCAAATAAGCACTCCCAAACACCCCCTTTACTTATCCAATAAGGCNACAGATATACGTGGATGATATTATATTTGCATCTACGAACCCTGAGTATTGCATTAAGTTTGAGTTGACGATGAAATCCAAGTTTCAAATGAGCATGATGGGCGAGTTGACCTTCTTTTTAGGACTTCAGGCCTGTCAATGCCCTGATGGCATTTTTATAAATCAAGCAAAATACGTTAACGATTTAATCAAACGCTTTGATT
>LUCG01049418.1:0-10660 GCA_001633085.1 Carthamus tinctorius | reverse complement strand
TCCCTAGTGGCATGACCCTCTATGAACGCCAAGTCATCAAAGAACCGGAACATGGGCTGTGCTCTATTGACAGATTCAACCAACCCAAGTTTCAACGGTTCAGCGAGTTTCCTATCTCTCCAACTATGCATCTGATCAACATCCTCTGCTTCGCTACAAATGATAACAGCGACTCACTTGAGTTTGCTACAGCCATCTGGGATGAACTCAAAAAGAGAAGGCTCGCTGGAGAGGATATAGACATTATTCATATTAAGCCGGAACAATTTGAATGATGTATTCTCTCTTTGTAAATATGAACTTTCAGTTAGCACATTGTATCTTTACACTTTCAATTCAATGAAATACAAATACTTTGTGTCATATCCTCTATATTAACTGAAAAAGATCTTTGATAACAGTAGATAAAACAAGTACCTTTCATGAGTTTTATTTCCTAACTGTTTCATCTAGACTTAGAATTTTTTTTAAGTTACTAGATCTTGACAACCTCCCTGTTGTCTTATCATTGATATTTATGAAGAGATTGTGGATCCAGTTCCTCTATGACCTGATGAAATACCAATGATCCTATCTCAAGTAACGTTATACACTTAGCAAACTTAAGATGCTTTGGAACCTACAGCAAGTCTATTGTCTGTTCGGATCACTGATCAAAGCATACGCGCTGACAAAACATCAGGGATATCATGCTTGCCAGAGTCCGTTCAGCATCAGCTAGACCTAATCACTGCTAAGTGTTCTTTTGAAGACAAACAGTCATGCAACTAAGAACCATCAACATCATCTATTGATGCATGCTGATAGTTAAAGTCAGCGATGGTTATGATCTGAAGTCGGAATCTGTAACAACGAGCTGACTAGCCCAACATGACGTTCTGAAGAGTACAAGCCACAGCGACTCCCTGATCCTTCCCAAGGATCAGTGACTCTAGCTCGTTAATCAGTGACTTGTCCTCTAAGAATTCCATATTTGTCTTCATACTCCTATATACACAAAAAGGATTTATTTGCCTTTTTGACAATAGTACAAAAGGGATGTCACTTTACTGTTCTCTCCGTACTTATCACCCATAAGGCAACTATTCACTATAGGCCATGCATCTACCATGCATGGACACTAGCCATTGTTGGTACGCACCGGTCATGCATCTTCAGAACCATTTTTCTAAGTCGCATAACCCAGGGAGTTTTCTGTTTTCCTTTTTACCTCCTTACTTTTGCTATATTTGTTGCATTGAGGGCAATGCAAATTTTAAGTGTGGGGAGGGGTTAAAGTAGAATTACCATGTTGTTTTGTGTTGAAATTGATTGAAATTCTTGGATATTTGAATTGTAGAACATTTTTTTTCAGAATCTATTATTTATTTTTAGATGAAATCTTGTTTTAGGAGGACACTATTAGAGTTAGATGAGTTTGACAAGCCATGTTTATTCTAATTGCCATGTGAGCCTCACCTTTGTCATGAGAGATTGAGCCGTTATTGCATATATTTATTTCTTTCGTGAGGATACCGACTTTTGACCCGAGTAGAAGTTGTCACTTTGAATGCTTGTCAAGACCACAAGAGAAAGTATTTATCACCGTTGCACTGATAGAGGCCATCGTTTCAACCCTAGTTTAGCTTGTGTTTCCGTTAGATAATCCCAATATAGGATAACCTTTGAATAGAAAGTGTTCATATTTAACACTTTATCCCATGAAACCACTTTGAAGTCTTAACCTTATTCGTTTGTTACCTGCAACTTTATACCCTATAACCCATTGTTTTTAGCTATCTTTTGGCAAAAAGAAAAGAAAGCTAAACTAGGAAATCTGACAAAAAGAAAAGAAAACAAAAAGGGAAAGAAAGACCAATAGAAATAAAGAAAATCAAAATCAAAAGGTCGGGAAAAGAAAGTAAGTGAAAAGAAAAATACGGCAAAATAAAAAGAAAAATATACAAAGTCATTGTTAGAAGAGTCTAAAAAGATTTATGCTCAAAAAGAGAAAGAAATCTTAAATCCTAGTTGTAGCAAAAATCAAAAAGTCAGATAAATGTCAATTGATCTAAGCCTGATTAGTTTTTGAGTTTTTGCTACAAATATTTAAGTCAGTTAAAATAAATCCTTTTCCTACCCTTTACCCTTAGCCTAACGTTACAACCCCAAAGTCCTCTTGACGGTTGAAAACTTTTCCAGTGGTGGAGATGAGATTTGGTGACAAGCTTATGCGTTCGGTAATGAGTCGGGTATCGAAGTGATCACTATATAACACATTATCCCATGAGAGATACACTTTATTAGTGAGGGTAAGAGGTAAGGCATGGCTTGATAACTTGTTAAACCCTATGGTGTGTCCGAATGATACTTGATTTCTTGAACTTTCTTTTGGCATGATCACGGATGGAGAATAATTTTGTCTCTATCTTTCTTATTTTCCGGATTTTTGATTGAGGGCAATAAAATCTAAAGTGTGGGGATTTGATATCGCCAAAATTATACAAGTTTTATCCTATGGTTTCCCCCCGTTTTTGGCGCGTTTTGGTTCATTTGACCTCCAAAAAGGCTTGTTTTCTTATTTTTGTAGGTTTGGAAGGCATTTGGAGAAATAGTGCGAAAAAGGGCTAAAAATTTAGAAAAGTGAAAATCAGGTTGGACAAAAACTTCTCGCGATCGCGAGATGAGCTATACTTGGAGAACGTTCTAGTCTTTTCAACCTGGCGATTGCGAAATCCATTCTGGCGTCGCTAAAAGTATCGTTTCTTTGAAGAAGCTTCCAGAATATGTAAGAAACACTAATTTTGGAAGAGATTTGAGGGTCTCGCGTCGCGAAATCCCACTTCGCGAACGCGAGATGCGTCGACTGCCTTATAAATACCGCCTTCCAGCCTAGGGTTTAAGGCATTCAGAAAATATTCAAAAAAATATCGTAAATCAATAGCCAAGGAGGAGAGTAGTATGAATCAGTAATTGAAGAAGGTGCTTAATCTCAGCGAAGCGACACCGGTTTCTACCTGGAGCCGATTTACTGGTGTACTATGTCCAATTACTACACGATGTGCCTAACGTGTTCATATTATTGTCTTGTTTTTATTATTACTATGTTTAGTGGCTAGGTTTATTTAGTGCTTAATATGGTTTGATGAACTTGGATGATGGTTTGACTTTATTTTGATTAATAGATTTATGACTTTTACATGTTTATTGTTTGACTCTGATATATGGTTTTAACTGTTGCTATTTGAATTCGTCGGTTGAGTTTATTTATTATCTTTGGATTATTGAAAAGGCTTCTATCGGTTAATCAACCTCCCTTACCTTTTGCTTCGGTGACCTAGTAAGCAATCACTTAGGTTTAAGTAGATTGGATAGTAGGGTCCAACGACCAGGCCATAGATTGGATAAACCGGTTGTAAAGGTTTCACCTTTGTGCTGTGGGCTAGAAGGTTTTCTAGTTAGTCAAATAATATCCTTAGGGTGTCTCCGCTTAAATTCTTATAATTGTCATTCATCAAAGTCATCATTGTTAAGTCAAACTATCTAAAAAGGGATTCTTAAATCAATCATAGTAAGTACTTGTCTTCTCTTTATTGAATACTTGTTAAAGCTTTCAACGTTATTAGTTTAATTAATTTCTTTCTTGTTTAATTAGGTCTTAATCATAAAAACCCCCCAAAAGCCAGTTCATTAGATTAATTAGTATAACTGTTTTACTAAAAGGTAGATAGCTTCAATGTTCCTAGTGGTAAGAACGATCTCTAGACTTGTCTATACTATACTGTTACCGATCATGTACGTTTGTCTGTGTGTGTGGTAGTTATAGGGATTTTTAGGATACAAACAATATAAAACTATATTATTAAGCACAACGAAATTAAAACTAAAATCCCTAACAAGAGATATCTATTTCGAACACGGATACAAATGAGAAAAGGTTTTAGATATACCTTTTGCTTATAGAATAAGGATTTCCGGAAAGCTAAATGGGGAATACACCGCTACTTCACCACCACGAAATCCAACTGCTAGACCGTATCAAGAAATTACCCGCACAAACACGAACCACACTGGTTTGCGCGTGTGTGTGAGAATTGATCACAAAACGAAAAAGTTTTCGGTTTGTGTGTGTTTGGCGTCGATCGAAGGGAAGAGAGAGGGAGGGAAAAAGGTTTTTGTCTAGGTTTCTTTTCTGATAAGAAATTGAATTATGAAAGAATCCTTAGGGTTTCTGTTAGCTCCTAAAATCATTCTTGTAAAAGTATGGAAAATGATAGAAGGGTGGCATCAGAGGATTTCAGAAGGCTCTACAGAAGATCCAAAGGTTTACAAGTAAAGTCTGACAGAGGCTCTGAAGCAGATGACAAAGGCTCTGAGGCTACTAATAGAAGCTCTAAGGAGCTAGACCTCTGAGAAGAATTTAGCAGAACCCATCACAGAGGATGGCAAATCAAATCCTCTGTGATATAAGAGTTTTACTACAAAGACCTTTAGCTACTCGTGCTTCTCACGTGACAACTCCAACCGACTTCCTTTCAACGTCTCTGATGAAGACACGTGTCGAGATCTTCTTGATTAGGTCATTAGGAGTATGTATAAATAGCTGGTAGGTCTTTGTATTGAGTGTGCTTCATTGTATATCTTTCAGTTTGAAAATTGTATTTTGATTGGCTTAATTGTTCTATCAGATCTGAATACACATCATTTTGGTGAGCAATTCTTGCTCTTATTATTTCATTGTTTATTGTGTGTGTTCTTGGTGTTCCAAGCTTGTATTCATCACTGTTACATCTGTTCATACTCTATTTCACTTCTTATTTAGTCTTCCGCTGTCATTTGTTCATTAAAGAAGTAATTTGGAGTTTATAAATACCATTGTTAAGGGATTTCAGATCCAACAAGTGGTATCAGAGCAGGAATTGAAATCTATTTCAATTAATCTTGTTTGGTATTGATCCGATTAAGCTTGAACATCAATCTGAAGGTTATAGCTACGAAATCTATTTCAATTAATCTTGTTTGGTATTCATCCATAATTCTTCTACACTGTTTTCTATCCGAGTTTCAACGGAAATAGCTACGAATAAGTCAATCACTAGCACCAGTTATCAAATGAAAATTCCTATGTTAATCGAAGAAGAATTTCCTATATGGAAATCAAATTTGATGAGTTTTCTTGAGAAACTACATCCTAGGCTCATTAAATGCCTGTTCAACCCTCCTTTTGTTCCAACCGAGCTTATGCAACGAATTCCAGCTACAAGTACATCACAAGAATTTCCAAAGCATTTCAGGCGAAAGCCTATTGAGAAGTGGAGCACAGAAGACAGAGAGTTAGCAGGACTGGAAAGCAGATGCAAGAAAATTCTTCTAACGGCTATTCTTCAAGATATAGCTGAAGACATCATACACTGCAAACTATCCACGCACATTTGGGCAGAACTCGAAGTACAAGTTCAACAGAGATTGAGGGAGCAGAAGACGATGGAATCTTACCTACAAAAGCATTCTCAAGAAGAAACAGACTTGTTCATAGATGAGTCCTCTGATAAAGATTCATAGAAGGACTTTCTCAGCTCAGAGGATGACATTTTTTGTGGGATGGCCAAGGTTGATCAAGGAGCATCTGAAGTATCTTCCTCTGACATTGAATCTCAGGAAGATGATATTTCTTCAGAAGGATCGGAGAACATAAAAGCTTGTGAAGAGACGTGTGAAGAACTCAAAATCAAACTGGCTTTGTACAAGAGAGAATTAACTCTTCTTACATAAGAGAAAACCAATTTTTTCAACATGTTCCAGAAGGCTCACAATGACCTTCTAAGGATCGAAAAATCCTAAAGGAAAAGATTGTTAAATTGGAACAAGCATTGAAGAGCAAAGACAAGGAACTCAAGAGGCTATATCATGAAAAAAGTAATGCTACATTTGTTAAAAACTTGTTTCTGAAGGAAAGAGAATTTTTGCATCAAGACATTTTAGAAAGAGAGCTCAAGATCAGAAGATTTCAGGATGCTCAGAACGTCTTCAAAAAGATAAGGGTCAATATGGGCAGAAGGGGTCTAGGCTTTTCTAAGTTTGATAACAAGCCTGGGTATAAATATAAGAAGACTCTGGAGAATACCTTTCGATCAGCTAAGAACTGAAGAGCAACGTACCAAATGCAAAATCCATCTTCAAAAGGCAAAGGCTTCTGGTTGGATCAAACTCTACAACTTCTCTTACAATGGACAATGTGGCCTTTGATGATTACTTTGATTCCTTTTCACCTTCTGTGAAGAAAGATTTCACGCCCAAAAAGTTCTTATGTCAAAGAGAGATAGGAATGTTCAAGTTTGGACAACCAGAAACCCAAGAAGATTTTGAATTCTCATATTCTGTGCCTCCTCTACAAAGAAAGCTATCTGCAGAAGCTTCTGAATTCATCCCAAAGCATATCAAGGAGAGTTTGAATGAACACTCCACTGCCACAAAGACTGTAATACAAGAGCCTGTCTGCAAAGAAGTGTCTACCACAGAAACCTTAACCCATCCAGCCTCACAAAGGAATCTCTTTCATCCTTTGTAGAAATTTCTAGCCGGGAACCACATTACACTCCTTCATCCTCCCAAAAGGATAAAGGTTCTAACATAAGATTTCTATTGCCCAAGGACTCGACACAACCTCACAGAAAGGCATCGGTTGCCTCTCTTCACAAGAGTGACAAAACCAAACTTATTCCAGAGACAAGTGTAAGATTCACAGAGGCTCAAGGACTAGAAGACCCTGAGTCTCCACTCAATCCCTCTACAAAGACAGGCTTTGGACCCTCTTTGCACGACATCGACAGAACACTGGTAGGCTCTCCAATAAAGGGAGTTCGAGGATCCGGTGGAAGTCCCCGAGAGGTCAACTTAAACACAGCCTCTGAGGGTGCCTTACACTCCAAGGCTACTAAGGACCCATGTGTTGGTTCCTTAGGTTCCCTGAACAACTACGTGACAGAGGGGGAGTCAAAACCTCTGCTACGAAAGTGTTCCGCAGAAGTCAGGAAAGGACGCATCAGTAAAAAGAAGATTTCACATGATAAGGGTGTGCATGTAGGTGTTGCAAAAGAAAGGAGTACAAAAGATGATGATGTAAAGGGTAAAAGAAAGTATGATAAGGGTGCAGCAGAACAGAGGAGATCACAGAGGGCCTACCACTCAACCCTGATTCAAGATTGCATACTGCCCTCTGAGGTAGTACTCTGCAACGTCAAAGATCACTCTCTTTATTCTCTTCAAACTCAACAGCTTCACCAACGTCATCATCAAGGGCTTCTTCAATACCAGTCACTGTATCACCATCTTCTGACGAAATCTCCTAACACCAAAGTCAACGCGTTCTTTCCAAGATTTCCTTTAGTTCATCACCAAACATGTCTTTGAAGAATGTAGTAGCAACTGGTGATGGACTTTTATCCTTTTTATGCATCAAGACATAATTTAAAGTATTGTAATGTCAAATCCAATAGTGTATCTTTTTACAGAGGTTGAATGCTTTCTCCTCTTGTATTTTCTTTTCGTCTTCCTTGTTTGTGTAATAAGTCATTTTTCATACTTAGGGGGAGATTGTTAGCTCCTAAAATCATTCTTGTAAAAGTATGGAAAATGATAGAAGGGTGGGATAAGAGGATTTCAGAAGGCTCTACAGAAGATCCAAAGGTTTACAAGTAAAGTTTGATAGAGGCTTTGAAGCAGATGATAGAGGCTCTGAGGCTACTGACAGAAGCTCTGAGGAGCTGGACCTTTGAGAAGAATTTAGCAGAACCCATCACAGAGGATGGCAACTCAAATGCTCTGTGATATAAAAGTTTCACTACGTACAAAGACCTTTAGCCACTCATGCTTCTTACGTGATTGCTCCAACCGACTTCCTTTCAATGTCTCTGATGAAGACACGTGTCGAGATCTTCTTGATTAGGTCATTAGGAGTATGTATAAATAGCTGGTAGGTCTTTGTATTGAGTGTGCTTCATTGTATATCTTTCAGTCTGAAAATTGTATTTTGATTGTGCTTAATTGTTCTATCAGATCTGAATACACATCATTTTGGTGTGCAATTCCTGCTCTTGTTATTTCATTGTTTATTGTGTGTGTTCTTGGTGTTCCAAGCTTGTATTCATCACTGTTACATCTGTTCATACTCTATTTCACTTCTTATTTAGTCTTCCTCTGTCATTTGTTCATAAAAGAAGTAATTTGATGTTTATCAATACCATTGTTAAGGGATTTCAGATCCAACAGTTTCCTTGTTTATATAGTTTCCTAACAAGGTTAATACCCAAGTCCGTTTAATTAAAAAGCCCGATAACTTTTTGCTTTTAATTAAACCTATTAAACTCATTTAATTAGTAAACTATTAATTAAAAACCTTTTAATTAATTAATTAACTATTAATTAACTTTGACTATAAAATATTTAACTAATATTTTATTAGTTCTAAATAATATATACCTATTTATTATTTATTTCTCTCTTAAAAATTAATTTAACTAATTAACTATTTCCCACACATTAAATGGTAATTCCAATTGATTTCTAATTGGATGTGTAGTAGTGTGACCCTTTAGTGTCTTATAACATTGGATATAGTAAACCTATGTAATTGTCTTGCACATAATCCTACAGACTCCCATTTGTGCTAGACAAGTAACATTCGTTGTCTACTATTAGCCTAAGAAGGTCTCTAGCCAGACACTTAGGTTAACCAGGTTATAAAATCTCTTATATACAGAGATACAATCCATGCTTGAATTGCACATGTTCTTACTTTTACCTCACGATATTCCTTAGTTGAGTTTTAGGAGCGAAGTAATCATTCTATAAACTCAAATTTTCTTGACTCTGATCTTACCTGTCTGCAGTAACGGATATTACCAAATAACAAATGTTATTTTATTCGAGGGTGGCCACGCGTTTACATCAGTCTTAACCATCAAGGGGTCCTAAAATATCTCTCCTTAAGAGGATGTGTAAATCCCATCTCGACTATCTGCATTTGAGTACACGGCTTCCGCTGCATGTAGTCACGCCCCTTACGACCACCCTGTTACGGTGTAGCGTTAGGACGCGCTAAAAATACAGAAGNGAAGCAGACTTGATACTGGTCACTTCCAATACCCATTCTCTCTGATGAGTATTTATGAATATTTGGTCACAAGACTTGTGTTTTTATTCTCTACTTTGAATAAATCATCAAATATTCATAATAGCTTTATATCCCTAATGTAGTTCCCACTACAACAAGTAGCTACGGAAATTTTAACTTTTCGCAAGACTTTGGAAAAATCATGGATAGGTTAAATATGCAAAAATTGGTTAATTTGAAACAATCATGAAATGAAAAAACCTCCTATTGCAAAACACCATAAAATATAACTACATGATAAAAGTTTCAAACTTTAAACCACAGTAATAATAAAAAACATAAACTAGCTACAAGATTCTAGGTACTGCATGCTTATATAATTCGCATGAACCTCATGCTTTGCTCTAGCTAGCGGCTTTGTCAGCGGATCTGCGACATTAATGTCCATCGTAATCTTGCATATCCTAACGTCTCCTCTTCCAATGATCTCTAGAATGAGGTGATACTTCCTGAGTACATGTCTTGACTAGTGATGTTCTCTGGGTTCCTTGGCTTGTGCCACAGCTCCAGAGTTATCACAGAATATATCGATGGGTCTAGAGATACTGGCAACAACTCTAAGATCCGAGATAAAATTTCTGAGCCAGACCGCTTCCTTTGTTGCGTCTTATGCTGCAATGTACTCCGCTTCTATAGTTGAATCTGCTATAGTGTCCTGCTTTGAGCTCTTCCACAAAATTGCTCCTCCGTTTAGGGTAAAGACGTACCTTGACTGTGATCTAAAATCATCTCTATAGGTCTGGAAACTAGCATCGGTGTAACCGGTGACACTAATCTCATCCTCTTATCCTCTAAAGATCAAGAACAAATCTTTAGTTCTTTTCAGATACTTAAGAATATTCTTGACAGCCACCCAATGGGCCTCACCTGGATTTTGCTGGTATCTGCTCGTAACACTTATAGAGTAACCAACATCGGGCCTAATATATAACATGCCATACATGATCGATCCAATTGCTGATGCATATGGTATCGACTTCATGTTAGCTCTCATAGCTCCTTAATGTAAAAGTATGAAAAATGTTCATCTGAAATCTAACAGAAGAGTGATCTCACAGAAGATTTCAGAGGTCTCAGACAGAAGAAGAATACTTCACAAGTAAAGAAGCACAGAGACTCTGGAGAAGTCGACAGAGCCTCTGATAAAGATGGNACAGAACCTCTGAGCATGGTGATAGAGGCTCTGCAAGATCATTCCTTTGTGAAGTATCAGTTGTATGTCTTTTGCTCAAAGCCCTTTAACAACTCGTGCATTTCACGTGATCTACTCTCGACATTCCGACAGACATTCCTTCAACACGGTGGACGTTCCGACAGACATTCCTTCAACACGGTGGACATTCCGACAGACTTCCTTTTGACGTCCAAGATGAAGCCACATGTCAAGATCGTGTGAATTATGTCCTTAGGAGTATGTATAAATAGCGGATAGGGCTTTGTAACAAAGTGTGCTTTTCAAGTAATACAATAGAGAAAATCCTTTGAGGTTTCACACACTACTACGTGTTC
>LUCG01049400.1:0-29761 GCA_001633085.1 Carthamus tinctorius | reverse complement strand
AAGTTTAGGGATTAAAACATTCATTATAACAAGTTTAGGGATTAAAACATTCACTAAAAAAGTCTAGGGGTTAAACCATTTTTAAGTACAAAGTTTAGGGATTAAATCATATTTTACCCTAACAAAAATTGTGTGAAATTAGAAAAAGAAAAGAAGACTACTACTTCTGTTTTGAAAGAAAAATAATTATTGAATTTATAAATTGTTTTAGAAAAATTATTAAAAAAATATTTAAATAAAAAATAAACCAAAATGTTCTAGCAAGATTCTATGGTTGGTGGAGGGAAGAATGGAACAAAATGAAAATGAATGCGGACAGATTCACGGGCATAATCACTTTCCTAATTTTGTAATAAAATCCAAAACTAAGGGGTCTAAGTGTAATTATACAAAAAGTAAAGGGCCCTATCGCAAATTCACGCCTCTTGCACCTTCTACCATTATAACTACAACACACTTCTAGCATGCTGAAAGCACTTGATTTCAACTCACTTGTTTCCTTTTCTAGTTTTCAAACATCATCGATCACCGGAAAACTCGTTCTTCGTAGAGAAAAATGGCGGAAAAAAGCAAGATTCTGATCATCGGAGGAACTGGTTACATCGGAAAATTCGTTGTCGAGGCTAGCGCGAAGTCCGGTCATCCTACTTTCCTTCTCGTCAGGGAATCCACGCTCTCTGATCCTTCCAAGTCCTCCCTGCTCGAATCGTTTAAGAAATCTGGCGTTACTTTCATCACTGTCAGTAGTAATCCTTCTAATTTTTGCCAATTACGATTTCGCTAATTGTAACATGACTGACTCGAAGTTCTTTTTCCTTTTCACGGAGAAGTTTCTCAAAAGTTGATGGTTTTGATCATGTTGTTTGTGTGTATAATTGGCAGGGGGATTTGTACGATCACGGGAGTCTGGTGAAGGCGATAAAGCAGGTAGATGTTGTGATCTCGACGGTAGGTCACGGACAGCTCGGAGATCAAGGCAAAATCATCACGGCCATCAAAGAAGCTGGTAACATCAAGGTATGTATATGTAATATGTGTACGAATAAAAAATTCATTGTAGTTTTTATTGTTCGTTTCATTTTGATTGCAGTCAACTATTAAAACGAATACTCAAGTTCGGATTTAGAATAGATCTCAGATGGCTTCAATTGTTTTGTGCCATCTATATAACTATTGCTAATGAATAAGACCATCCCCAAACCAACACTAAAAACACAAAAATGGAGTTGTTTTATCTTTAACCCAACGTTAAATCACTAAAAAAAATTGGAGGTCAATAAAGTAGACCTGTATATTTCGAGATCAAAATATTAATTTCTGTAATTATGTATCTATATATTGATTAAAAGTTTAAAACATAAAGATATTTATATTATTATAGTATTAAAAATGGTTTAGTGTTTTTTAATAGGACTATCTTCACGAAAATGTATGCAACTTTACCCTTATTCCTATTGTGTGTATCCAACTTCAAAATGTGCTATTGTATGTATTATANCATCCATTCATGATTTTTAAAAGTATAATACATATAATAACACATTTTTAAAAGTATAGTACATGCAATAACACTTTTTGAAAGTATAGTACATACAATAGTAGATTTTGAAGTTGGATACACACAATAGGAATAAGGGTAAAGTTGGATACATTTTGGTGAAGATATGTGGTTGAAGTTGGATACACACAATAGGAATAAGGGTAAAGTTGGATACATTTTGATGAAATATAGTATATGCAATAGCACTTTTTAATATGTGAATAACCCACCATATTTAGTATGTTTAATGTTATTTATTTTAGTATCTACCTATCTAAAAATAAGTAATTTAAGATAAGAAATGAAAAAAGAAATCACATTTCAGCATATTGTAAAAATATTTTATAATTTATACATTTTTGTAAAAGGTTTTTGCTTAAGGATGAATAAAAGTATAATTTCTTTTCCATCACATCAATGCTTTATAGAGTTTTTCTCTTTTTTTTTTAAGAGCAAAATAGAGATAAATCCTGAGAATGGTTGGTCATATGATCTAATAAAAGGATGTAAACTTGCTAGAATTGGTATATTTCTTCCAATTACTTGGGTTAGAAAAAATTAATGATTTTCCAATGATGGATGCCCTAACCACAACACTTCATGGATTTAACATATTAGTTTCTAGATTAATTCGAGATGAGATTGGTTTGAGATTAAAAATAATTAATGGTTCAGATTCCTACTTATCTTTCTTATCTTATCTCTTCTTCTTATATGATCCTTTGCCCTTGGAGTTGTGTGTCTAACTTTGATCTTGTTGATGTATTTATTATGATGTTATCAAGAAATTTTATCCATCCGAGTTCGGAAATGATGTGGACCGTACTCATGCCGTGGAGCCAGCCAAAACAGCTTTTGCAATCAAGGCTCAGATCCGACGCGCCATTGAAGCTGAAGGAATCCCTCATACCTATGTATCTTCCAATTGTTTTGCCGGTTATTTTCTTCCGACTTTAGCTCAGCCAGGAGGCACTGCTCCACCAAGGGACAAGGTTGTTATCTTAGGCGATGGAAATGTGAAAGGTAATTTTTCTAACTTTCATAAAAGAATGGTGCTGCTCAATAACCATTATGATCTATCATTTCTAATTAATCGTCTATATCACAGTTGTTTTCAACGATGAACATGACATTGGAACCTACACCATTAAAACCGTGGATGACCCAAGAACCCTGAATAAAATCGTTTATATAAAGCCTCCCGGTAACATTTACTCATTCAACGAGGTCGTGTCTTTATGGGAGAAAAAGATCAGCAAAACCTTGGAGCGGGTCCATCTTCCTGAAGACCAAGTTTTGAAGAACATACAAGGTATCATAAATTAGTTGTCTTAATATACCAAAAATTTCTCTTTATGTTAAAGAAACCAAACAGACCGAATATATCCCATGCTAAGGTGGGATCCGTGTAAAATGTATGCGGATCTTACCCCTCATTACAAAAAAATTGAGTTTATAGAACGCCTTAAATAAATAATTGTCCTAACTAAAAAATGTTACAAAATTTTTTAGGGAACGCAACAAGTTTTTTAGAACATTTTAAAATTAAACCTACGTCATACTAACTATTTTATAAGATACTATTTGAAAAGTGTCGTATAAGTACAAGTGTCCTATAAAAAAATGGGTTTATAGGACATATTTTAAAAGTGTCCTATATAATTAACTAATACGGCATTTGAAAATATCCAAAAGAAAACCTGTTAAAACTCTTAAAATCGTTATACAGACTTATTGTAACACTTTTAGATAGGACGTTTTTTATCTTATAAACTCATGTCCTATAAAACACTCAATTAGGAAATTTACCTATTTTAAGCGTCCTGTAAACTCAATTTTGTTGTAGTTGGTCTATCAAACAATACAAAGAGGTTGTTTCTGAAAACACCCTAAACAAACTAGAATGCATATAGATAATCCTTGTTTTCTGGGATGAATGCCAAATAAACCATTTGTCAATTATTGTTTTGTAGAATCTCCGGTTCCGCTCAACGTGGTGTTGTCAATTTCTCACTCGATCTTTGTGAAGGGAGATCAAACATACTTTGAGATCGAACCATCATTCGGGGTGGAAGCTTCTGCACTTTATCCTGATGTTAAATACACTACAGTTGATGAGTACCTCACCCGCTTCGTCTGAAAAAGGTTTCGCCTGAAAAAGGTTAATGATCGGTGGTCGAAGTTTATTATATAGCGATGTTTAGGTCTATGTATTCCGCGTGGGACGTTGTTTCCACTTTCTTGGCCTAGTCTGTTTCCTAGTTGGTGCCAAGGTTTATAAGAATAAAACAGTATGCATGGATAGAGTGTGGAGTGGTTTCTAGTGTTGTTTTTGGCTTCAAGATGTGGTAATTGGCATTGTTTTATGGACCATGTAAGCACACCAATCTTAAAGTCAATTTTTATGTCCTTTGTGCGGTAAACTGGTAATTTGTGTTTGTTGGGTTGAAACTTTGATACCGTTAAAATATTTGTTACATCTTGACTATGACATTTTCTTTATCCATAATTCTTTTATTTGTGTTGAGTTTTTCTAACCCAATATCAACCCTTTTAATTAGCAGTTTTACAACTTACTGATTTGATGATTTGACAGATTGAGTTTTAATGGATTTATTTACAGATCGGGTTTTACGGGTTGATGGTTTTTGGTACACCGCTAACTAAATTCTGTAGTGAATATATGTCATATACACGTCACTTCAATTTTTAGCGAACTCATTTCATATTTTTATAAATAATTAAAAACTTTAATTCAATGTACAACCAAAATGCATATTTTATTTTGACATGAAAAAAACAAGCCTAGCTCACATAACTTGTGTTCATCTAGTTAGTACTAAATTATGTTAGTAGTGACGTTTATTTTGTTTAAAAGGCATATAGGAATCAACCAACGAAATACTACCACGAACACACACTCATGCACGCACGCCCGCCTCCCTGACGGTATCGGGGATCCATGGGCAGCCAACTAATTCGCCGCTGTCCCGGTCCAGCTTACGCTGGGCTTAGAGCCCAACCACAGTCTTTGAGTGGGTTCGGGGGCAGCCGAGTCTATGATTGGACCAACCCAAGGACTGGGTACTCCTCATGCCCTCAATTGACTCCCCTTGAAATCGAACCCGATTAGACTGGGGTAATCCATAGCCCCACCAGGATGTTACCGCCCTTAGCAAGATCAACTGAGCTAGACATGACTTGTAATGACATTTATTTTTAGTTTATCATATAATAATAATTTATTTTAAACATACCAATTTATTTAAGTAAATTAATTAAATCTATATTTTTATATTCTATTTAACCAGACAATTTAGACCATAGTTGTAATCCTTTTAATTCAATCTTTTCTGCCTACCAACACAATTTTTTTTTAAGTCAGTAAATTATTAATCAGTTAAACTAAAGGATATATTAAAATTACATTTTTTTAGAGATAAATGAGGTTAATCCTTCTTTTTCAAAGTGTATTATTGTCCTTTAATGTGGATTAATTTACGAGAAATCAATTATTCTATTCTTTTTGAAAAATGGAATTCATCTCCTACCACTTTTCTCTTCAAACATCTTAAAATATCCTATTCTTCCTTATATGGCAACCCCTAATAGCGATCCATGATGGTTTTCGACGAACCCTGCTAAAGGAACACACCGCTAATAGTGATCCCTTTTCTTTAATAGCGACCCATTAAAGAAAACCCACTATTTATTGGAGGTTGCATTTCTATAGCTATTTCCATTTTTTGTGAACGGCAAGTTAACGCACACACACACTTCCAGCAGTATTGGGCCTTCTTACTGGTAATCCCACTAATCCGCTGCGACCCGACTCAACGTATGACTGAACCCGACCGGCAGGTTTTAGGGGCCCTATTTATTTCCATAACGACCCATTTCCACTATTTATACCAAGACACATACCACTATTTATTTCCATAACGACCCATTTCCATATTTATTTTCAAATAGTGGATCATTTCCATATTGCCGGTGGTTTTGGCCGGAGACCGCTATCATCGGTGTGTTCCGGTAGCGGGGTTCGTCGGAAACCACCGTGGGTCACTATTAGGGGTTGTCGGATGGTATTTCGAGATGCTTAGAGAGAAAAAGGATAGAAGATGGATTCCATTTTTAAAAAATAGAATAATTAATTTCTCTCAATTTAGTCGTATCAAAAAACAATTTTAACTCTTTAACTTATCGATTGAAGATGATTTTTGGTCATGTTTTAACATTTTAACTTCTTAGATCATCTAAAGATGGTTTGTTGAACCAGTTTTTTAACTGGTAATTATGTGTCAAAAATGACAAAGACGTATATAATTGAGCAAATGTGTGAAAACTAAAAAAAAATTGAAAGACAACTAATTAATTAATTTATAAATTATTTTAAAGAAATTACTTGGAATTTTTTTTAAAGTACAAAAAAATTGAATTAAGGGGTACGGTGGCATTACTTTGTTATAAGAAATATATATAAAAATATTTTTTATAAAATTAATATTGGTGTGGTGGTTAGTTCATTAATTTTTAAATGTAAGGTCTCAATTTCGAGTTTTGTTACTGTAAGTTTTTTAACTACACCAAAAAATCAAAATTAGAGGCTAAAATCTAGAAAAAATGACGCTAACAAAACTTGAACACAAGACCTTATATTTAAAACAAACGAAATCTATCAAGGAAAACTTTTATTTTTATTGCAATTTCAAAATATATAGTGACATATAACAAACTGATATGGTAGCACCTTTCACGACCCTCTATTTTTTATACTATGATAGAGGAACGAACGGTGACACCTACTACTCTGTGACCACACTAGGTCCCCCCATGGCCTAAGTGTAATTAGACGAAAAGTATTGGGGCCTATGGCAAAATTAACACTTGTTTCACTTTCTGGTTTCTGACATTATAAGTACTAGATTCTTGCATACTTAAAGCACTTGATTTCGACTCACTTGCTTTCTTTTCTAGCATCATCGATCATCGGAAAACTCGTCGCTGTAGAGAAAATGGCGGAGAAAAGTAAGATTCTGATCATCGGAGGAACAGGTTACATCGGAAAATTCATTGTCGAGGCCAGTGCGAAGTCTGATCATCCTACTTCTGTTCTTGTCAGAGAATCTACGCTCTCTGATCCTTCCAAATCCTCCCTGGTCGAATCGTTTAAAAAATCTGGCGTTACTTTCATTATTGCCAGTAGTAATCGTTCTAATATTTTGTAATTAGAATTTTACTTATTGTAACATGATTGAATAGGAGTTCTTTTTTAATTCCATGGGAATATTCCTCAAAATTTGTTGGTTTTGATCATGTTATTTGTGTGTATAATTGGCAGGGGGATTTGTACAATGACGAGAGTCTGGTGAAGGCGATAAAGCAGGTAGATGTTGTGATCTCGACCGTAGGTCATGCACAACTTAGAGATCAAGATAAAATCATTGCATCCATCAAAGAAGCTGGTAACGTCAAGGTATGTATGTGTGTGTGTGTGTGTGTGTGTGTGTGTGTTTATGTATGGTGAGGTTCCCAAGAGAAGTTGAGTTGGCATGAGAAGCATGAAAAATCATTATCAACTGTTTGATGCATGGATGGACCTAGAATTTTTTTCATACGATAGTACCATATACTATATAGAGTAAATTACATTTTTGGTCCTTGTGGTTCTCATCCATTATTTAGTTTGGTCACTCTTTTAAGCTAATTACAATTTTGGTCACTGTGATTGTCATTTTATTTCAAAATTTTGGTCCCTTTAATTAACTATGGTTAAAAAGTTTAGTTTTTTTTAAATCTTTTTTCTATTTTGGTTTACTAGTTTATAGAGTAAATTACAGTTTTGGTTATTGTGGTTTGCCTATTTTTTTCATTTTTCATTTTTCATTTATAATTTTAACTAAAAGTACACTAAATATGTATTTTATTTTGTAAACTGTTATTTTCTTTGCTAGTATTTTTAAAATGATTTAAGTATTGAATATTTTTTAAAATTTTTGTGCAATTTATCATATCTAGGTATCAAATTTGGTTTATTTTGCCTTGCTTCATGTTTAAATGAAATCTTTTGTCTCCAACTATTGGAGATCCCATTTTCGCATAAAAAATATATTTAAGTTAAGTTCAATAAATGAACCGCTTTTTTTTATCTATGTAAGATGAAATTCAGAATTTATTTACGTCTACTAAGGTTGAGCAATGGTCGGGTTTAGGAAGGTCGAGTGAGGATACTTCGGATATTCAAAAATTTCAGATTGCATGTATACACATCGAATTTTGACCGAAAAGGTCGAATATCCGACATTTTCGGGTCATTCGGGTTCAAGTCGATTCGAGTCGCGTGTGGGGAATCCGAAGAGAGCAAAAATTAGATTCCAATTTCTATAGAGATATTTCATATATAGAGTGCAAATCAAAGAGTGACTTCGTCTTACAGAGAGTAGTGATGAGAGAGAGGTTGAGGTTAGGCTCAAGTCAAAGTTTGAGAGAGAATGACTTCGTCTTCAAGTTCTCAGTTCACAGTGAGGTTGGGCTTAAAGCAAAGTCTCGATTCTCAAAGATTCGAACAGATGAGAGTAGAAGTGTAGAACTCTGTCACCGGACGACGTCTACGGAACAAGATCGAGTTGAAGGAGCAGTCGTCGGTCAGCGGACAAAGTTTGTGGAGTGTGGAGTGTGGCCTCCTCCTCGTTGCCATACATAGTCGTTAGAGAGACAATTTGGGATTTAGGTTTAGGGTTACAAAATTTTATTTATATGAAGTATAATTAATATTTTTAATTAAAAAAATGGATATTCGGACGGGTTCGGGTGCGGTTTATGGATACCCAAATCGAACCAAAATAACCATGCAAAAATATCGAGTTCGGGGGGTAGCAATGTTCGGATATGGGGCTGTTTTCGGGTTCAGGACAGGTAGATATTTCAAGTCGGGACTCGGGATGGTCCTGCTCACCCCTAATTTGTCTACCATTAAAACATATATTATATTATGATATTCCACTTAATTAAATGTTTCTTAAATGTGTATCATGTAATAAATTATTAATTTTTTGTCAAAATATTACCTTAAAATTGTTCTAATAAAAATAAATAACAAGTTGACAACTAAGAATCACATATTTTCATTGTTTTATACTAAAAAATATTTATCTAAAATTTTTTGTTTTTGAAAAATACAATTTTTAATATTACTTTACTATAAAAAAATTTAGTGTAAAAGATACATTTTTAGACCCTACTTTTAATAGAATTTTTTTGGATTACTTTATATGTATTCTTGATGTATATTTGGCTAACATTATCATTAATTAGTAATATAATGTGTATAAAATGAAAAATAAAATATTAGGAAACACAAAAATGAAAAAAAGACAAACCACAAGGACCAAAACTGTAATTTAATCTAGAGTAAACTATGATTTTCGTCCCTATGGTTTGTTATTTATAACGATTTTCATCCTTAATCTTTAAAAACTGCAATTTTCGTCCCTGTGATTCTTAATTTATTTCTTTTTTCGTTCTTGAGCCTAACAATATTAAAAGAAATCCATTAAATAAAGGTTAATTTCGTCTTTCATCCCTTTTTTTTTTACTTTTATATTTTGTTAAACAACTATGCAATCCATAAAAACAATCCATCTAACCTCCCAAATCCCATTCCACGTGTACAACCACCTACCTAAAAAGAAACCACACCACCCACTTCCTACCTTTCTTAATTCTTCCTACGTCTCATCTTTATTCCTCAACCACCGCCTACGCCCCACCGCCTTGTAAGTCTACTTCACTTCTTTCTTCTCCACTGTAGCTACCACCCCTCTAATGCATATTTTCCCTTAAATAAACTGTAACTATTTTCATAGAACAAATAACTAGAAAAAAATCGATATAAATTAAAAACTTAAAGAAATATACAAAAAGCAGAAATGACCCTGACCTTAACTGAATGTTTTTACAGAATTACTCAAGAGGGACGAAAAGGGAAATAAATTGTAAACCATAAGGATGAAAAAAGCAGCTTTTAAAGAACATGAACGAAAAATGTTATAAACNATATATTATAATTTATATATTATATTTTTACATATAAGCTATAAAACAAACTAAAATAAGGCCCAAAAAAAAACAAGAAGGACAATTTTGTTATTTTGCATTACTGAAATCAAATTCATCTGACATGTCTGTGAACCAAACAGAATATGAAATTGGATTCCGATTTTCGACAGATTCCAATTCCATCAGAGATTCCAATTCCTAAACATTCTGCGAACCAAACGCTACCTACAGTTTTAATTGTGGTTAGTTTGAGGGACCAAAATTGAAAAAAAATGGCAACTTTAGTGATGAAAATTGTAATTACCATAAAAATGGACCAAAAATGATAATAAGTGAGAACGACAAGGACCAAAAATGTAATGCACTCTACTATATAGACAAAAAAATTATAAAAACAACGATTTTTTTATGGATGTGTCTTCATCTTTTTACCGACGTTCAATAACGTCCAATGCGTTTTTAGCCTAATTCCACCCATTTGAGGGATTGTTAAAGCTTTTTGCTTGATTTCGAGGGATTTTTTTTTGGTATTAGTTGATTTTAAGAGATTTTGTTTTTTGTTTTTTTATGGTTGCATCTTCTTGAACTTTTGAATATCATATGGTGACAACTTCTAAAACGATACGATTATACCTTTCATAAATATAAAAAATTTAACCCTTTGTAGGAGACATAATACGATGGCATTAGATCCGTCCATGGTTTGATGCACATTAAGACATTCATCGAGATGCACATTAAGACATTCATCTTTAAAGCGCAATTCACGAGTGGACTTGAGATTAAAAGTGATCAACGGTTCAGCTCCACTTCTCAAGTTAACTCAGCTTTTTCACACAATCCTTTACCTATATATAATATGTATATGAAAAACTTCACCATAGTTTCATTTTAGTTGTAATGATAGTGTTAAATCAAACATTCAAGTCCGGATTTAGAATAGATTTGAGTTGGCTTCAATTATTTTGTGCCACCTTTATTGCTATTAAGTAAAAGATCTAAAATTAACTCATTTCTTTTAATATAAAGAAAAAAAAGTTAAAATCTCTAAATGAAAATTACATTTCAATATATTTCTGTTTTACATGTTTCAAAAATTAACCACTTAAAATTTATAATTTTATTATATAGTACACATTTTTAAAAACCTTTTATGAGAGAATGAATGAAAAATTATCTCTTCCTTCTCACATTAAGTTTTATAAAAAAATTGAACTTTGAGTTTTTTGTTTAATTATTTAGAGCAAAATAGAGTTAACTCCTTAGTTTTTTTCTATTTTAAAGAATCGGTTAAACATGTTCTAATAAAATAATGAAACTTGCTAGAGTTGTTATACTTTGTCCCCATTCCTTGGGTTAGAAAAAGATAATTGATTTTCCTAATGATGGATGTCCTAGGCAAAGCACTTCATGGATGCACATATTTGTTTCTCATTCTAGTCTACTTCCCTAAGATTTGGCAAATATCATATTAGGATAAAATACATCAAGATTAGATATATCGATATATAATGCATTAATTCCCTTATAAAGTGCAAATGATGGGAGGACGTCAGATTAAAAGTGATCAATAGTTCAGATCAACTTCTCACGCTTCTCACATTAAACTCGTCTTCTAACACAATCCGTTCGCCTAGATTGTAGTAGAGGCTGTCAATAAGACTGTGTTTCTGGGTCAACATTAATTTGAGACGAGATGCACCCGTTCAATTCCCTATCAAACGCAATTCATGGATGGGTTTGAGATTAAAAGTGATTGATGTCTCAGATCCCTACTTACTTTTCTCGCTTTAACTCTTTTTTTTTTTCACACAATCCTTTGCACTTGGAGTTATCTATCTAACTTTGATCTTGTTGATATACTAATTATGATATTATCAAGAAATTCTACCCATCCGAGTTCGGGAACGATGTAGACCGTACTCATGCTGTGGAGCCGGTCAAAACAGCTTACGCAATCAAGGCTGAAGTCCGGCGTGCCATTGAAGCCGAATGACTCCCTTACACCTATGTATCTTCGAATTGTTTTGCGGGTCATTTCCTTCCGACTTTGGCTCAGCTGGGAGCCACTGCTCCACCAATGGATAAGGTTGTTATCTTAGGCGATGGAAATGCAAAAGGTAAGTTTGCAAACTTTAAAAAAAGAATTGTTGTTGCTTAATAACCATTATGATCTATCATTTCTAATTAATTGTCGATTATGACAGTTGTTCTCAATGATGAATATGATATTGGAACCTACACCATTAAAACCGTGGATGACCCAAGAACCCTGAATAAAATCGTTTACATAAAGCCTCCCGAGAACATTTACTCATTCAACGAGCTCGTGTCCTTATGGGAGAAAAAGATCAACAAAACCTTGGAGCGGGTTCATCTCCTAGAAAACCAAGTTTTGAAGAACATACAGGGTATCATAAGTTAGATCTTTCAATACCAAAAACTTCTCCTTCTGCTAAATCAAACAGACCCAATATATTTCACCCTAGGTTGGGTCCGGTGACAAATTTTATACAGACCTCCCCCCTTAGTACAACAAAATTGAGTTTACGGTACACCTAAAATAAATAAGCGTCTTAATATAGTATTTTATAGGACCAAAGTTTATATGACCAAACAAAAAAGTCTCCAATCTAAAAGTGTTATAAAAAGTTTATAAGATGCTTCGGGAGTCATAACAAGTTTTTTATAACATTTTCAAATAAAACATTATATTAACTATTTTATCGGACAATATTTGAAAAGATGTACAATAAATACAAGTGTCCACTAAAATTAGCTAAGACGACACTTTATTTGATATTTTCCTAAAAACTTGTTACAACATCCATAAGCATCATATAAACTTATTGTAACACTTTTAGATTGTTAGTTTTTTGTTTGGTCCTATAAAACACTATATTAGGACGCTTACTTATTTTAGGCGTCCTATAAACTCAATTTTGTTGTGGTACTTGTCAATGTCAAACAATACAGAGAGATTGTTTCCAAAAACTCCCTACACGTACTAGAAAGGATAAAGATAACTCCTCTTTATGTTAATCTAGATATAAATGCCAAATAAACCATTTGTCCATTATTATTCTGTAGAATCTCTGTTTCCGCTCAATGTGGGATTGTCAATTTTCCACTCGATCTTTGTGAAGGGAGATCAAACAAACTTTGAGATCGAACCATCATTTGGGGTGGAAGCTTCTGCACTTTATCCTGATGTTAAATACACTACCGTTGACGAGTACCTCACGCGTTTCGTCTGAAAAGGGTTACGGGTGGTCGAAGTTTATCGTATAATGATGTTTAGGTTGATATATTCCGCATGGGACAATGTTTCGACTTTCTTGCCCTATTTCGTTTCGTGGTCGTGATGCTAAAGTTTATGAGAATAAAACTATAAGCATATATAGAGTGTGGAGTGGTTTCAAGTGTTGTTTGTCTTCAACTGAATTTGTGGTTATTGGTATTGTTTTATGCACCTTGTAAGCACACCAATATTAATGTCATTTTTTATATCCTTTGTGTGGTAATTAGGTTGTGTTTGTTGGGTTGAAACTTTGGTACGTTAATATATATTTATTACCCTGAATATGATGTTTCTCTATCCATAATTCTTCTATTTATCTTTGATTATTTTTTTTTGAACGGCAAGTGCATTAAGCCAAGACAAGAGAGAAGTTGGACCCACAAAAAGAAAGTCAAAGAGACTTCGAATTACAACACCAATCCAACCAGCTAAGGTTCTTATCGAAAAGGCTCCTTTTAAAAATCCAATGATAGGCTAAAAATCGAATATCATTTGCAATTGACGGCCTTGTTACAATTCACGAAAAGATGATCACCGGGTTTCCCTTGATGAGTTTTGCAAAGAACACAATTCATATCATCCAAGGTAACACCCTTATTACTGATATTGGTTTTAATGGGTAGTTTGTCGATTCTAACCCGCTAGTTGAGAATCTGTCTTCTTTTGAGGGAACGATGTTGTTCCAAACCGTAGGTGGCCCACACCTATAGATGCCCATGTCATCAATGGTCTACAGAGAGACGACACTGTATACATCTCAGAATTTTCGAGCTCCCAAGTCCAGCTATCTTCGCCTCCCCGACACTGGTTTTGTTGACATAATGCATACAATGCTGCAATGTCTCTAGTTTCCGTCCTTCCTTAAGAGGCCTTATCCAAGCTTCTCTTTAAGTAGACCATATTCAATCAAGGCATGACGTGACGTGGCTGTGTGGTAAAACATTAAGCCTTATAACTTACGGCAAGGCCATGGCTTCTTTGAAAGCGTGACTGAAGACGTCATATGTGTGTTTGTGTGGTTGGGTTCCAATGAGAAGTATCAAATATGGTGAGAAGAGTGAGAAATAGTTATCAACTTTTGTATGGGAAATGGATCAACATATGAGATGCAGCGAAATAAGATGTGCCGAGATCCAATAGATCAATTCTCTTTTAAACCGCAATTCATTGGAGGTATTTGATTAAAAGTGGTCAATAAAGTAGGCATGGATCATGTTAGCGGTGCCATTTTTGGTGAGGAGTGTGCGAAGTGTTTTTAAATCGTAGGTCACTTTTAATCAAATATCGTCCCATGTGATAACTGTGGGATACATTTCGAACCAATCATTTTACTAAATTAATTGTTTTTATTTATTTAATAGCGGTTATAATGGACTGGTAGGTTTTTAAGGAATTATATTAAATTCTTTTTTGTTATAACCATCAATTAATAAAATGTATGGATGAGAATGGATCACATAGTTATCACAAACTAATCAGTTCTTCCTTGAATATTCCCCTATATATAGGCAGATAATCGTGTGAGAAGTTAAGTTTGCATGAGAAGTGGATCTAAACCCATGGTGCATCTCATTCTAATGCGGTTGATAACCACATATCATGTTTTTCACATTAACTCAACTTCTCACAAAAATCCAACCAGGGGCGGATCCACTCTTTAAAGAGTGTTGCCTATACGGCCATAAAATTTTGGGGGTTAAGTGTAATTTCTTAAGGTTCTTACATATGCAACCACAAATTTCTTGGAGTGAAAACATAAATTATTGTTAAATAGTATATGTTTACAATCTTGACTTTGGGTTTACCAGTTATTTATTTATGGTTTTTTGTGTCTTTTGTATGAGGAACAAAAGCTGAAGGACAGAACATGAAAAACTGGAAAAGATGAGGACGGTGCCTCAACTTCTTGGAAGCTTAAAGGGTAGCGGAGCTATTATCAAGAGTAGAACGACTAAAGCTGTAAAATTGGTGAAAGTCGGTGTATCTGGGGTATATAAGGCTTGAGGAGTTAGGGTTTTCATTCATTACGTTTTAGCTCTTTCTCTCTCTAGTTTGTAGCCGATATCTGCTTTCTCTATCTAATTTTCATCCTCTGAAAATTAGGTTATCTTTCTTATTTGTTCTATAGTTAGGGTTTGTATTAGTTGTTTAGTTTCTGTAATCAAAGTATTTTTTTTTAATAAAAGGTTTATGAAAGTTTAGTATGAGTTTATGATTTTGCAAAATTATTTTAGGAAGAAACCATGAACTTCAAACTTTAGGGGGTCTATGTGAAAAGATTTTAACATTTTCAATTTACATCCTTTCCCTTTTTTAATATTCATTTTATACCATGTCATACTAGTTACCTAATTAATTTGTTAGCTAAAAATATACTAAAAAATAGTCTTTTTTTTTCTTTTTCAATTACACTATTAAAAAGGTCTTGTCGATAGCTTCGAAACGAGTCCAACATTGAATATAATGTTTGCATGATAAATGCAATATTTAATCAATATTAAATACAAGTTTTCTCGATATCTATCGTTGATTGCTTTCTTGAATTTTTCGAATAAAATTTAACGTAAATGATAAGATGAAACCGTATTTTTATCTTTATGTTATGATAGTTAATTGGTGCAACCCATTCCCTGAATCCAACCGTATTTTTATCTTTATGATTTTCATTTCAAAAGAAAATAATTATCTAATTTATAAAGTACCAGAAATTAACTAAAAAACCAAGTAGAATCTTCCATTAATATGAATCATAAACCATTCCCTGATTTAGAAATATATTTCAAAACTAAGGGATCTAATTGTAATTACACTAAAAGTAAAGGTGCCTAGTGCAAATTCACGCTTCTTACGTTCCTCCCATTAGTTGTTAACTTGTTATAACTACTAGACTCTTCTTGCATGCTAAAATAACTTGTTCCCTTTTTTTAGCATCACCGGTAATCAGAAAATCATCGTCGTAGAAAAAAAAATGGCGGAGAAAAGTAAGATTTTGTTCATCGGAGGAACAGATTACATCGGAAAATCCATTGTCGACGCCAGTGGGAAATCGGGTCATCCTACTTTCCTTTTCATCCACGCTTTCTGATTCTTCCAAATCCCCGCTGATCGAATCATTTAAAAAATCTGGCGTTACTTGCATCACTGTCAGTAACAATCGTTCTATTTGTTTGCAATTAGAATTTTTAATAATAACGTAACACGATGGATCGCTCTTTTAATTTTCATGAAGAAATTACTCGTAATTTGTTTGTTTTGATCATGTTATTTGTGTGTATGATTGACAGGGGGACTTGTATGATCACGCGAGTCTGGTGAAGGCGATAAAGCAGGTAGATGTTGTGATGTCGACGGTAGGTGACATGCAAATCCCAGATCAAGCTAAAATCATTGCGGCCATCAAAGAAGCTGGTAATGTCAAGGCATATATATGTATATATAATATTAAGAAGAAAGTTCAAATGAAAACTCAAATCTATTTGTGAACGTGAGAACAACCAAGAGCGCATCACGTGGCGTATTCAGTATGAATAATACAGGATGATTTAGACTGAATATTATGCATTATTCAGGGGCTGTTTGGCAGTTGCTGAATGGTTTGGTGTTGGATGATTAAGTGGTCAGAATGATTAAGTGGCTCTTATGATATAGTACAAAATGAAATATGGTTGTTTTGTAATTGTTGAAAATGAAATCTGGGTTCTGAATGGTTAAGGAACACCCAAGATGCAAAATCATTCAGAAGGTTTTTGGAACTATTAAGAGACAGATCTTTTTTTTTTTTTGCCAAACAGGATTAACCTCTTAGCGATTCAGAGACTGCCTCTTAATGGAACTGTTAAGAGGTAAACAAACGGCCTCTCAAGGTGAATAATACAACATTCAGACTGAATAATATTGAATGTTATATTATTCACTCTGAATGTTGGATTATTCAACATAAATAATGCATAACATTTAGTCTAAATAATCATGTATTATTCAGACCGAGTAGGACACGTGTCGCGTCCTCTGTTGTCCTCACGTTCGCAGTTAAATTTGAGTTTTCATTTAAACTTGTCCCTATATATGTATATTTTACCATAGTTTTAATTATTCAATTTGATTTGATTGTAGTACAATTGATAAATCAATTCATGTCTGGTTTTAGACTAGACCTCGGATAGATCCGAGGCCAATTCAATTATTTTGTCCATCTCTATTGCTAATAGGAGGAGGAGCTTTCAAAGTCCTCTCTATTGTTATTTCAAGTGATGTGACAGTGCCACATATGTTAAAATAACTGAAAGCCTTTTAGTTACAGAAATGTGATTAAAAATATGTATTATAAGTTATAAATGTATAATATTTGTAAAATAAATTATATTTAGTATTTTTTTATGATATTATAAATTATTAAAATATATAAAGATAAATTATAAAGTAGTTGATGATGTGTAGGGAGCCCTTTTTGAAGATGTATATAGTTTTATTGATGTGAGATGCAGGTCGTTCCTAGAGTTTAGGATGCCCTGTGTGAAAATGCAAAATTATGCCCCTATGCCTATCTTTTAAGCAAATGAAACAATGTATGATACGATTTTTTAAAGGGTTTGGAACCTAGTCAAGCTACGTGGCTCATCCCTACGCCGATTTTTATTAACTAAACAAAGAGTATAAAGGGGGACATAAGAACCAAACCCCCAAATTACAAAGTATAAATATAAGTCACCTAAAACGATGATGTCTCCAAGCATAGAAGGATAATAAACAAGAAAAACTATAATTAGTTTTAACTAAAATGGTAAATAATTAGATTAAAGTTATAAAAAAAACTGCAACTCAGCAAGTCTATAAATGTCAAAACTAATAAAAACAATAAGGTCATTGAAATCGATAAAAAAAAAATAGTGAGTGCAATGGTGCAAAAAACAAGAAATGACTAAATCCTAAATTCCTAAGCATAGGCTACATAGCAAGTTAATTGATGTTGTGATGCAAATATGCAATCTGCCAATTTCTCAAAGCCTCTAATTGATGCAAAAGCAAGTAACGTAGATGGAATAATGAAGAATTTCACTAAATCAAAACCAACTAAATTAATAATGTAATATGATACCATACTTGGGAATTGTATTGAGCCCAACTCAAAAATTATTAAAACTAATTACCTATATTAATAACATTATATAGAATTTTGATGCCCTTTGGGCTTTGATGCCCTGTGAGATGTTATTATAAAGTTGATGTGACACTTTTGAAAAGAGTTTGTTCTTTCATTGATGCAAATGGTCTAAGTGATATCAAAGCATTACTAGCCTAGTGGTCGGTAACATCCTTGGGAGAGACAGTGGATGGCATCCATGTCTTACCGGGTTCGATTCATGGGGGGAGCATGTGGCGATACCTTGGCAATGGGTCGGCTTTCGTGTCAGTCCATGGTCGCCGAGGATTAATCGGGTGCCTATATGGATCCCGGATACCTTATCAACTTCGTGCCAAAACGTGTGCAAGAGTTATCTGTCGTTCAAAAAAAATTGGTCCAAGTGATAAAATGATCCGACCTTGCTAGAATTATTATAATTTCTCTAGTGATAGTGGGTATTCAGACGAAATTACGTGCACACACCGTAGATCTTTCGAGCGACCACAAATGTCATGGAGTCTTCGTAGGTGAACTTCCATGCATTGCCATTAGTCATTGGGCAGCTCCAGAAGGAATATAAGAGCATCTACAACAACTTCTTTAAAATAGAAAAATAATATTTTTGTTCTCTAAATTACTCCAATAGATTCTCTAAAACTTGAAAAAACTCCAAGTTTAGAGAACTCTCTAAAATTGGATGTATGGAGAGATAAATTATCTTTTTATTCATTTCAACCAATGAGGTTGCATCATTATTATTTTATATAAGTTGTTTTTAAAAAGTGTATTGAAATGATAAATTTATAAAATATTTTAATAATATAATAGATGTTAAAGTCTCCAAAATATAGAATCTGTTGGAGCTAAATATAGATCTTTTTAGAAATTTTGACTTTTGTATCCCTATTGAAAAAGAATTATGAAGATGCTCTAAGATTTCCACTACACTCCCAACCCTTATTAGAAACATATAAGAGTAAACTATAATTTTGGTCCCTATGGTTTACACCTAGCTCCGAAGGTGGTCCGTAGACTTCAATAACTACAATGAACGTCCCTACTGTTTACGTTTTGCTATGAAAATCGTCCTTCATTGTTAACTTCGTTAAAATTTTCCAATAATGTTAGAGGTACTTTATGGGAGGGCATGAGATTAACAGTGATCAATGATTCAGATTGACTTCTCACGCTTCTCACTGTTATCTCAACTTGTCACACGATCCTACACCTCATGTATTTATGGGAGGGGACGATTCAGGGAAGAAGAAAGAAAGAAAATGATATATTAAGTATAAATATTTTCATTTTAACATTAGTTGTTGAAAAAGAAAAAAAATACATATATAAAAAGACAAAAATGTCCCGACTTAACTAAGTTTTTTAACAGAGTTAACGATGAGGGACGATTTTTAAAGCAAAAATAAAACAGTAGGAACGTTCATTGTAGTTATTGAAGGTTAAACCTCAGGACCAAATTTGTTATGTACTCTATAATTTAACTCCCTACTTGATGGATGAAAATATTTGTTCTAATTCTATTCTACTTCCAATAGATTAAGCAAATGCTAAATAGATTGTATTAGAGGCTATTTATCAACACAAAGTGTTTTTTGGGTTAACACTAATCACTACCAAGTAAATGTCCCCCTTAAGGCAAGAGACAATAAGCATGTAGTAAATAATCTTAGTTTGTTGATACTACTAAATCTGAAGATATTTTACACTAAATTCGATCCCTTCTATGTCATACTCTTTTAGGTTCAAAAGTATATGTAAACATGTGGAGTAGCTAGAGATGGTATTTCCAAATCTAACTCTGATGTTGTTGATGCATTAATCATGATATGATGAAGAAATTCTACCCATTTGAGTTCGAAAATGATGTGGACGGACTAATGCCGTAGAGCCAGCGAAATAGCTTTTGCAGCTAAAGTTGAGATCCGACGTGCCATTGAAGTTGCAGGAATCCCATACACCTATGTATCTTCCAATAGTTTTCCCAGGTATTTCCTTTCAAATTTGGCTCAGCCCGGAGCCACTGCACCAGCAAGAGACAAGGTAACAATCTTAGGAGACAGAAATGTGAAAGGTAATTTTTCGAATTCTTAGAAAAGAATGTTGTTGCTCAATAATTAACCATTATGATCTAACATTTCTAATTAATCATTGGTTCGTGGAATATGTATCCCTAAAATCAACAATGAAAAAGTACGCAAGTATACATACTAGGCCAATATCGTTTTCTAAAACAAGTAGTAAAATGGTACAAAGTACCAAATATCGATCCACAGGGACAATTGAAAACAAGCAGTTGATTCTAAGTCGGGCTTAAAAAGGGATTTCAAAGAGATGATTTGGAAGGAATGATTTGTGAGTGATTTAACAGCTAATTTGAAGATTAAAAACAGTATTTAGAAAAGTGCATGGGTGTAAGTTCGGGCTGGAGTTATAAGCAACAATGTGTCGGGTACCTTGCTACAGCATGGTGCTGCAGCACTATTTCTTAAATTCACTATTGGACAAAACAACCTCTTTTCACAAGTTCGGATTAGACTATTTTTCGGCAGCTCCACGCATTCGGGAGACCCAACCAACGTTGTACAGATCCTACAGTTTGCAACCCGTTAGAGTTGACGCAGTTCTTCATAACCATCTATAACACTTCAGAACTCTGAAGTTTACGTTAGCTAGCATTCTAGTCTAACTCATCCAAGTGAAACAATGTACGTCACCTCATCAAGAATCACTTGGATGAAACTCAGAAGTAAGAATGAATAGTGAATTTAATAGCTAATAGCGAAAGCAATTAACCTTGATACATATGTCGTTATCTCCCAACCGTCGCTTTCACCCAAGCTAAGGACTAGCCTATCATCGCTTTACACTTGGTGCAAGACATTATTGAAGAGATAATTTAAATGCATAAATGTAAATTACAGAAATCTTAAAGACAGAAATGTAAATTGCATAAATGTAAGACATAAATGTAAAGTGCGTAAATGTAAGAATCAATTGGAAAGCAGAATTGGAAGACTTAATTGGAAATTGCAAGTAAGTAAAATGCTATGAACTGTAAACTGAAATGTTACGACACTGAACAACAATATAATAAAAGCTTAGAACTTAATATTAAAATATTAAAGGAAAGAACAACTCAATAGCTATATGAGCTATCTTGTTGTTTAGCTGGTGTATGTTACTACCACCTACTATTTATACTAGAAATAAAAGCATCAAAGCATTAAATGAATGGAGCATCAAAAGTACAAAAGCAAAGGGGATATATTCCCTTACAAGAGCTCCTAAAAAGTCCACTATGGTACACCTTACACAATTGATTCCTTGGAGACACAAAGCATCTCATAATATGATGTCATTTCCACTTTAACTAGATGCTCCTCATCCTTAGCAACCAACGGAGATCAGTAACCATAGTTGAAACAAAACATTTATGAAGTCCAGTCATCAAGCTGTGTCCACGTCACTTCCACATCACTGCCAGCTGTCAAATGCTACCAAACCTGCTGTAGCACCAACTGGTCAGTCCTTCTACCAAAATGCACAAAATAAGACCAGTTCTTTAACTTAACTCCAAATACTCTAAAATGATAAAATCAGAATAAAAGACTCAAATTTGGGTTTTGGGAAATTAAAAAGTCTATAAAATCCTAATAAAAAGTGAGGTAAAATCTGATAGATTATGTTCCTATCAATCATCTATATCACAGTTGTTTTCAATGACGAACATGACATTGGAACCTACACTATTAAAACCGTGGAAGACCCAAAAACCCTGAATAAAATCGTTTACATCAAGCCTCCCAATAACATTTACTCATTCAATGAGCTCGTGTCCTTATGGGAGAAAAGGATCGGCAAAACCTTGGAGCGGGTCAATGTTCCAGAAGAACAAGTTTTGAAGAACATACAAGGTATCGTTTCAATATTAAAAACTTATCCTTTTGTTAATCAAATCTAACAGGCCCAATATATCTTACTGGAAAGTAGCGTCTAGCAGGTAAGACCTGTTCGTCAAAGTTTGTTTTTTGATTTAATCCAGTAGGTCCTAGTTTTCAGGATAGTCTTCCTAGTCTTTTGGTATCTTCCTTATTTGTTGCTTTTTCAGTTTTGCATTATGTTTTGTATTTGGCTATAAAAGCCTCAAGTAGCTTGCTTTAATAAATCAATCCCTTCCAGCAATTTATTTGTGTGGTCTTTGAGTTTCCTTCATAACAAGACCTTACTCATGTCAAATTAGACAGAGATGTTGTTTCTGACAAGACTTGCAACAAACTAGAAAGCATAAAGATGATTAATGCATCTTTATGGTTAATAGTGAATGTTCGACGATTATTTTGTCTATTGTTTTGCAGAATCTCCGGTTCCTCTCAACGTGTTGTCAATTCCTCACGCGATCTTTGTGAAGGGAGATTAAACAAACTTCGTGATCGAACCACATTCGGGGTGGAAGCTTCCGAACTTTATCTTGATGTCAAATACACAACCGTGGACGAGTATTTCTCTTGTTTGGTCTGAGAAAGGTTACCAATGGTCGGAGTTAAATAATAGCAATGTTTATGTCAATATACTTGTTGGATTTTAAACTTGTATTAGTCCAACATGGGAGCCTGAGTATAAACTTAAGTAGCTCCAAGCCCAAACGCAAGATATGAAGAATTATCTCGAAAATAAGATGGAAATTATAGAGTGTCTTTTTATTTATTTTTTTTAACAGCAAATTAACGCACGCACACGTTCCAGCAATATCGGGCCTCCTTACCGGCAATCCCACTATTTTGCTACGACCCGGCCCAACCTATGGTTGAATCCGACCGGCAGGTTTTAGGGGCCCTATGGACCAACCCGAACCGGTTTAGTCTCGGACGGATGTAACTTAATTACCAAATTGTCAACGATGTAGTCTAAGCAAAATCTAGATAAACTTTTTCCAAAAAAAAAATGTAAAAACCATTGTTTTTCAACACGACCCGTTAATCATTTAAATAACACAACCTTCTCAAGCAATTCATCTTGTTACACATTTATATCGATTGTCTAGTTTGGGTACATTATCATTTTCATCAAATCGTTCTTGAGGACCTTCTCGATGCTTGAAGCCTAGAAGACCACAAATACTACATTGTTATCAGGGGTGAGCATCGGAACCGGGTACCCGCATTTGGAATCGGAACCACCGGTTCCGAACCAGAACCGATGTGATTGGTTCTGGTTCCGGTTCCAGTTCCGGTTCTCGTATTTTTGGAACTGCTAACTACCGGGTACCCATTGGAACCGGTTTCGCTATATTTTAATAAAAATAATTTTATATGCTTATTATGTTTAATTAAAATTATTATCTTATTTTTACGGTTACACACTTACACATATACATTTACGACCACATTTTCTTCACTCAATTTATTTATTCGCTTTTTTCAATATTTTTTATATCGTATTTATCATTTCAAGCTGTGTTTTTTGTATTCTTTTAATTTCAAAAAATGTTCGTAGTTTATATAATTATTAGCTTTTAGTTTGTCCAATAAATTTTCATCGTTTGTAGTATTTTTTTTTGTTACGTTAAGACTATATAATAACTAATAATTACTTTTTATAAGAATAAAACGATAAAAAAATATTGAAAAAAGTTAGACCGGGTATTGAGTTTCGGAACCGGAACAGTCGGTTCCGGGACCGGTTCCCAAATATAAAGAACCGGTTGTTCTAGAAACCGTCGGTTCTGGTTCCGTGAACTTTGGTTGGGTTCCGTAAATTTTGGCCGGGTTCCATGAATTTCGGCCGGGTACGTCCCATTCAGTACCCGAGAGAAGGCGAGAGACCAAATGATTATTGGTCCAACATTATCCGAGCTTCAATGAATTTCAACCCTCGAGGCCCATGATTTAAATCTCACCCCAACCCAACGAATGTTTTTAAATTTTACCGTAAACATAAATTATATATGCTTCAAAAAGGAAGGAATCTTCAAACAATACATTGATCCAATAGTACCCACATCTTAGGCAAATCCTAACCCGACCTCAAAGTCAAAGGTTCAAACTTCATCGACGAAACGAAGAAACCCTATTGACCCTTGAATGATGCCTCTCTTGACCCATGTCTTTTCGTTCTAACTATGGGTTAGGTTCAACATTAATAACCGGGATAAGATACACCAGATCATTCCCTTCTAAAGCATGGTCCATTAAGATTAAAATTGATCAACGGTTCAGATCCACTAACGTTAACTTAATTTCTCACAACGATCCTTAGTCTTAACCATTAATCCGAAAATGTACCCATTGCTGCATTGCAGTTCATGGATTAAAAAGTAAACATAATCAAATTCTGATATGGAAAAACAAGGCAAGCAGAATAAATGTGTAAATGAGGTAGTAACAGGCGATTTATCATCACTCTCATGCCCATGTTTGTACATCAATACAATCTCTCTATCATTTATCATATATCATCTTATAATCTACAAACCCTATTACCATACCATTCTTTTTCAAATGCTTCCGACTTTTTCCTTTCCATTTTTACCCTTTTCTTCCAACTTTCAGTCCGCTCGCGACCCGCTGCTGCTGCTACCTGCAGAAGATTTCTTACCGCCACCATATTTCTGTAAACAACCACACACCCAGTTAACAGAAACGCCATGGTAAAACTAAGGCGGCAATTATTTTCTAAGAGGTGTTGAAGTCTGAAGTCTGATTTTCGCTTCTGATTTTTAAGAGGTAGTGCTGAAGTTGGAAATCTGAACCAATAAGACTGTTTGTTTTTGTAAACTCAAAAAACGTCTGAATATGTATAATTGTCAACAAAGTGAACATCGATGATCGAATGAAGGAATGAGAAAAAAAGGAGGATGCTGTCAAATTTGCGAGGCTGTGGAGTTTTAATCATATCTCACACACAAAGCCCTAATTTAAACACACAGATCTATAATCTGTGTTTTGCGGTTTAGCAAATTCGGACTGCGTCTAGGCTAAAACCAATGTTGAAATTGAAAGAATGGTGTTGGACGGAAATAAGAGGTTATTAAGTGGTTAGGTTATCACTTAAGTTGTCGGAGGACATTAAGGATTAAGAGACTTTGAAAAAAAAACAAAAACAAACAGCAATTAAGAGCTTATTTTGGAAAAATAAAGACTAACCTGCTTTCCGATATTGAATGGAACATATCTGTATTTTATCATGTGCATGATTTGACGCTTCATGGTGAGACCAAATAGCACAAACCAGTAACAAAGTAGGATTGGCCAGAAGACCGGGACATCAAACATCGAGAAGAAGGTCATCAAGAACGATATGATGAAAGCCTTTGTGATCGCATACCTAGAAACACAAGTATGTTAAGGTCGTGTATTCCAAGAACAATGAAATCCTAACCTTGAACACAAGAGAAACCATATGCTATATGTTAATTAATTATATTTATTATATATAGAGTCAGGTTCAAAGGAAAACCTAAAAAAAACGGAAAACCGAGGAACACCCTCGTAGCTCTCCATGACCATATGCATTTGTGCATAGTCGTAATTTGTAATATACACAAGTGCATAATGCACTTGTGCATAAAAACCAAAAAAACAACTTAATTTACTGCTATGCACAAGTGCATACAGTCCCAATGGAGGACTACGAGAGTGTTCCTCAGTTTTCCCTTGAACCTCCCTCTCTGTATATGTATGTATGTATGTATGTGTGTGTGTATATATAGGGACAGGTTCAAATGTGGACCACTTTTTCATTGCGAACGTGAGGACAGCTGAGAGCGCGCGACGTGGCATATGCAGTCTGAATAAACATGTTTATGCAGACTGCATAACACAGGACTCGGTATTATGCATACTGCATAACACAGCATTCAGTGTTATGCATTTTGCATAATACTGAGTGTTGTGTTATGCAGTATGCATAATACATGATTATTCAGACTGCATATGCCACATCGCGCTCTCAACTGTCCTCACGTTCGCAATGAAAATTCAGTTCGCAGCCGAACTTTCGTCTATATATATATAAAACAATAAAGCCTCTTTTGTTCAAAGCCCACATAAGTATTTGTTGGTGAGGTGAACTTGCAGCTGTGATCAGCGAAGGTGGTGGACTGATGGTCTTGCTGACTATTAATCTTACCCACAGAACAGTCAGAACTCGAAAAACAAAGGCATATCAAGTGCGAAAACAGATCTTTTTTGCTCGTTTCAATGTACAACCTTTGTCCTATGGTTACCATCTTAATTTCCATTTAGTTTTTTGCTTAAATTTATATCAGAATATGTGCTTTTTATATGTGTAAAATTGTTGCCATGCCTACCTCAACATAAGGCCATACCCAATAAAGAAAATTTTAAAAAGAAAAATAGAAAATCATCTTTAGGACCTAGAGGGGCAAAGTTCTAGCATAAAACACGGTCAACAAAATACAGCATCTCTGCTCTGGAGGTTTATGAATGAATCAGAGATGAAAAGTAACCAAAATTAACTATATACAACTAATAGCAACAAGTTGAAATGGGAAAATGTAGATCATGTTAGGGGCTACTGGGGTTTGAGAAAAACAGAGAGAGAACCCCGCACTCTATAACTTGACGGGTTTGAGAAAGAGAGGGAGAATTCTGGACTCCATAACTCAATGAGTTACATGGCCAAATTGATGACATGTCATTTCAGACTTGAGATAACTGATAATCATTCAAACTAAAAAAAGTTATCTTTAAATAAGGCAATGAAAAGAGCACCCATGCTGAAAGAAAGAAACAGATGTTCATGTCAAAAGCAAAGATTTAACCTCATGTTTTCGGGCTGCTGAATTACTACTTACATAGTTACATGTATGCATAGTGATAAATGAATAACAACAGAATCCTTCAGACAGTAAACCACCTATTTTGAGACGTCCTTCATTACTCAATACAGCTTCAGCTGCTCAGCAGAATCAATGCAGGCGAACTATAAATCCGCTAAAGAATAAAGCTAATACATTTGTTTCCAATTTGGAGTTTTCCTTTTTCCCAAGTGCATATTAACAGAGTTATGTATTAAAAGTCCATGCACTACAACTCAAAGTGGCCAAATATAGGTTTGCAATCATCATCTCCACAAAAGAAACGTTATTAACAATCAATATGCTCATCTTACCACAACGAGTAGAATCAATAATTTCACAGAACTTGCTAGTTGCTAAAGTGCACCCTGATATACATTAAAGTGTGCCACCCAAAAACTATCCTGCCTACTAGATGATAACAACAACAGGGACATGGGGATACAAATTGAGGATATGACAATGACTTAATATGGTAATGAAACTTAGCAACAAAAGATCATGGTTTCAACACTAACACCAATACTCCAATGATACAAACTTTCTTAATTTTCAAAATTGCAATGTCATCTAGAAATGTTACTATCACTCTTTTTGAGTATTATGCTGCATGACATCTTCAAGATAATCAATGCATAGGCTTTGGCACCAACTCCTAAATTCTAGTTACTAGAGTTATTCGCATATAACAGAATTTGTAATTGTAGTAATAGCTCAAATTTATCAAGTATCACCATGAAAAATAAGAACTAAAAAAGGAGGTAGAAACCTATATCAAGCCATTGAGAATAAGCTACAACACACAGACTTAAGTAGGCTACCGCCAAAGAGAAAGAAACAGAAAAATCGAATGATAGGAACAGATAAAGAGAATAAAGAAAATAAGAAGGGCCTGAAACTCTTACCAGAACTTGAACTCAGGTAGCCGTCTGATGAAAGGCTTGAATTCATCTGATCCTTTTGTAGGTAGCAAGGGGCCATCTGAAGGTTCCAGCTCGGGGTCAACCAGTGGTGATAGAAACCCAATCAACAAGTTCAGTATGTAGATGCCCAGACCGTAACTAACAATGTAGAACCCTTGCACGTAATAAACCCTCAGTGCATACAGAAACACTAAAGCCCCTGTTCCGATCCATCTATAAACAGCATGTGGGGTAGTTTTATCCAAGTAAAACTGGAAAAGCCTCGAAAACTGCCTCCATTGATCTAAAGTTGCAGCGGATGCACTATCACCACCTCCAACACCCTCCATGAAAATTTAGCCTCAGAACCCTACAAACCCCAAATACAATACCAATTATAATAATATCTAATTACAAGAAATGAGATCCTGAAGCCAAGGCATCCCCCCTCCCCCACCATCTTTGCCACAGGAGAGCACTTTTTTAAAAGAAATTGTTCTTTACGTGAAATGTAGTTCAGCAATTGAGGCTACATGTAGGTTCTCAACCTCAAGACATCCAGTTACCAATTTACCATTGCTGGTTTTTGTTTTTTCTTACATCAATCACCCTTGGTGAATAAACCTCTACCACTTTAACTGTACCTTCATAAAGAAACTTCCTAAGCTTCAATCAAGTTGTAATTTGTAAAAATTTAAAGTTAAAATGTACGGTTAGGCCATTGAAACCAACTCTTGAAGATGTTAAAATGCAGTATCACCATCTTCATGATATCAATCAAAAGAAAACAATGTACTACTTGACTATTCGTAATCCTCTTCTTAAATAATCCTTCGTTAAGTGTTCAAATTCAAATCTCTTGAAGAGATTTCTCATACTTCAACACAAACTGAATCCATATCCAACATTATAACGCAACTAAAATCAACCTTTATCTGTTACTTCAGGAGAGGAAATATCATTCATATCATTCATCAGAGCAACAAAAACTAATAAATACCGTCAAAAAAATCCCAAAAAAAAAAAACAAACATCTAACATCTAAGAATCAGATCTGAATCGGTCTGTCGATATTTTCAAGCCCTAACCTCAAGCCAAGGACGGATATCGATCACAATACTTAGTACCGAAAACATTAGGGTTTCAATAAAGGAAGTTTTTGAAATTAAATTACAGGCTAGTGAGGAGATTGAATCGAAGAAGTTACCTCCGATGACGGTGACGGAGCCGGAGAGATCTGCCGGAGGGGAAGTCGGTGGAGGAGAAAACGGGATCTGGTGGAGAGGTGGGAAGATGATGAGAAAAGCGTCTGAATGGAAAAAGACGGAGTTTGCCGATATTTCTCACAGATTGGCTTAAAAGAATAATAAGTCGTCTGGTTTGGGCCGTGACGTCACGTAAAAAGAATATGCTGCATTGGACGATTTTATCCTTCTTTTTTTGATAAAATTATGTTTAACACCCCCTTGTTGATCCATGTCATTAAAGAAAAAATAATTAGAATAGACTTTTTGATCAATTAGTTTTTATATACTGTTAGATGTGTGTGTGTATATATATATATATATATAGAGAGAGAGAGAGAGAGAGAAAGGTTGATGTGAGAAACATAACTTTTTAAGAAACGTGAGAATGAAACTCAGTCACCCATCCGATCAATAAAGACGGCTTTGATCGGGTCACCGTCCTTTAATAATCTCTACCTTCCTATGAATTGCGTCAATCCTCCGTGATCGCGTCCACCGTAGCCGAAGATGTGTTGCTAAGATTCGTCTTCACNCTCTCTCTCTCTCTATATATATATATATATAGAGAGAGAGAGAGAGGGAGGTTCATGCGAGAAGGTAAAAAACATTTTGCGAGAAGGCGAGAAGGCGAGAAGGGGTAATATCATATATGATTACACGTCATTTGAATATGTTTAATCATATACGATTAGGCGTCTATGTATTGTCAATGTAACATGTGTATAATCATATATGATTAAACTTGTGTATCATAT
>LUCG01049370.1:0-13742 GCA_001633085.1 Carthamus tinctorius | reverse complement strand
ATCCTATCCGACGTAGGGGTTTTGGTTTATGTCCCCCTTTGTTTTTTGGTTTTTTGTTTGCATTATAAAAGAGCATTTTTTTTGGCATTTCGCCATGGGCATCTGAAAGCTCAGGACCGGCCCTGCTAGTGCGGTGGGAACGCCTCATATAATGACGTCTGCCCTTTTTCTATGTGTAGGAAAAGTGTTTGTCAATGGCTTGATATTCTTTCGGTCACTAAAAAGACTTCAACCTTTTATTAAATAAAACATGATCTTAACTTATAACTTATGATAAATGTAAAATAATGAAATTGTGACTTACAATTCGTCTAGAATATACATAGTTACAGAAAATTACTGTTTTGTTTAGATAAGGTCTATTTATAAGAAAAGAAAATCTTATAAGAATTTCAAAAGGTAAAAGAAACCCAACCAAACTCTAAAAATAACTGTATTCATCAAAATTATTTTGAAAATAATTATAAAACAAAGGCAACCACTAATTTTGGATGGTGAAGATGGTAGAGGTGGTGGTGATATGCTGGCATCCAGCCTTCCAAGCTATGAATGAGCTTAATAAAATGGTACCCTCATTTTCAAACACCCTCATATTATGGTTGTCATTATTTATTTCTCTTAATGTCACAATTAATACAGGAACTAAATGTCCTTTTTTGTATTTATTAATTTAATAATATGTTATATTAATTTAGTCAGCTACTATGTATATATACATAAAGGTGGGTTGATATGAGAACTATGTCAATTTAAGAAAACGTGAGGACGAATCTCAGCCACACATATCTTCGGTTACGATGGACGCGATCACGGAGGATTGACACAATTCATGGGAGGGTATAGATTATTAAAGGAGGATGATCCGGTCAAAGCCGCATTTATTGACCGGATGAGTGACTGAGACTCGTCCTTGCGTTTTCTTAAAAAGTTATGTTTCTCGCATGAACCTTTCTCTATATACATATTCTCATCTTTTATCTACAATAATTTAAAAATAATATCTTTGGTAAAACGCTCAGGAATATAGAAAAAAGTTATTTTGGTGCTAAAATTTTATTTTAGTCTCTTTAAAATAGCAGTAACAATTTTCTTAATCGTTGTCATTATTATTAAGCTGATTTATAACAATTTTCTTATAACGACCTGGTTTTTTTAGCTTTGTATTGTTTAGGATTGATTTCGTTTATGTTAGATTTTGTTACTTGTAGAAGTTCTTTTTTTCTTTGTAAGTTTCTTTGGATTCTAATCAATTATGCTTATGTGGAGTTGCTTTTGAATTTTTCTTATTTTTCTTTCTGTTAATAATATCCCTAGTCTTTAGGACTTCTACGGTTTTCTTGAATCTGTCTTCAAGCTGTTAGCATAGCTGCTGAATTTTCGTTTTTCAGTTTCTTGTACTACCTATTTATAGGCCCTTGCTTTTGCTTCAATAATACAGAAAATTTGAGCTGTGCAATTCTTTGTTTAGCTTTCAGATTTTACAAATTGGTCGTTTTTCACAAAAAGATAATAAGAAAATTCATACTCACGATGTCATTTAAAGAATGGTTTTAAGCTGGTAAAAGATTTGATAAGTGATGTTAGTACACAAATAATATTGACAGTTATCTAACTAAACTTTATTTTTAAGTATTTAAGGGGCTGTTTGTTTGCCTCTTAATGTAATCATTAAGAGGTAACCTCTTAATCGCACAGAGACTGAACCTGTTTGGCAAAAAAAAATTACACCTCTAAACCGTGACAAACACCTCTGTACCATTTTGCATCTAAGGTGTAGGCGTAACATTCAGAGGCTATTTTTTCCACTTCTACCATTTCCCATATTTTCTTTCCATGTTGTTCTCCTTCTCCCCATTCCCTTCAAGTTTCAAGAGCTTCACATCGATCTCTACTCTCCACCCATGGTCTCCACCCATGGTTGCTGCCTTCTCCGGCCATATCCTTCAATGTTCTCTCAGCCGACCTCAATTTCTATTCTCTCCGAGGACCTCAGTTTCTGTTTCTCCGGCCAAATCGACGGGTGAAATCTACCCAAATCGATAAATCGACATCCCAAATCAAATGTGTTGGATCATTCGACTATTGATTTTTGTTTCTATTGGATGAATCGATATTAAAGGATTATGAAACAATTGATTTGCCATATTTATTTCCAAATTGATAGGTGTTTTCCATTCTGTTAACATGGGGTTTGGAAACAATTGATTTTTTTCTAAATTAAAGGATTTTCAATTATTTTGTTGTTTCAAAATTTTAAACAAAAAAAGTTAATTTTTTCACCTATCAATGATTTCCAATATTTTTATGTTTCAAAAGCTTAAAGAAAAACTATTGATTTTTTTTTCCAAACCAGTTGTTTTGCAAGTCAAATGGTTTCCTAATTGTTTTCCAAATCAAATGGTTTCTAAATCATTTGTTTTTCAAATAATGCAGAGGTTAAATTGTTAATTTACTGTCATTCAAGGTGTCCGTTTACAATATTTACTAAATAACCATATTTCATTTTGCATTATATCATACAAAGTCTCTCAATCATTAAGCACAAAACCATTCAATAACTACTAAACAACCCTTAACTTTTGCTTGAAAATTACTATCAAACTATGCATGAAACTAAACGTTTATTTTGGAATAGACAACCTTTTTTCCTGATATATATAGCATTTACATTGCAAATGAAAAATGCAAAACGGCAGCGTTTGAAGAAAGGGGAATCAATCAACAAGTTCTAGAATAGGAAGTTATTACGCTTACGTGGCACCTTTTTAGATATCAAATCTGACAAGTGACACGTGGACCACTATTTGACACATCACCCAGTCAACATTGCCTCCTATTCTTCAAACTTTTTTCTTAACGGCGATAGATAACTCACGTATATGTCTCGATACGAAGTTGATTTGGGATCCATGCGGACACCTGATTAATCTTCGGCAACCTGAAAGCTGACACATAGTCAGGATATCGCCACATGCTCATCCCATGAATCAAATCCGAGTAGACAAAGATGTTATCCACCGTCCATTTCGACGACCACTAGGCTATTAATTTTTTATATTCTTTCACCTTTATTAACAAAAATAAAGTTCTGATCACCCATCACTCATCAGGCTCATATACACAAATATATGTATATATATAATTCTTTTATATAACACATAAATTTTGCTATATGTGAATATTATTCCAAGTCAAAATTCGTTATATGTACATTCTGCTAATGTTAAATGATTATTAAAAATCAATTCTTTTGGTTTTTGGTATAAAATTATATGACTCAATCTTAAAAGGTAGGCTGGGTCTATAATAATTAATAAATTATACTCTAGTTACATTTCGGTCTCGATGAATAGACCTTCTATACTCTAATGCATACACGTATCACCTTTTTGTTTATTTATTTATTTATTTTTTGGTGGTGGGTGGGGCTCTAACCGACTGCAGCGGGCTTCGATACCGGAGCGGTGGGCTGGGAAAGCAGCGTCCTCAGCAGTGTGGCTATGTTGGGAAGCCCTCTTAGATAAAAATCACCTGTGCTAAAATTCTCTGTATCATCTATGTTCATCAATCAGATGAATACACGTCATCAGCGAGAGAATATGAAAAGAGATAAAAATAATTTAAAAAATATAAAAAGTTGATTTGTCATTAATTCATTAGTTGGATAAGGATGAGATAGGGGAATTTGGTACAGAAGATTTCTATCCAGCCCTCTCTCTCTTTTATCCTTTCTATCTATCTCTCTCTACACTCTTCTCTCTTTCTTCTTTTTTTATTAAAAAATATATGTATTGAATATTTGATTTAGTATGTTACTAAGAGAGACGGGCTCTAAGAACTTATATTGTAGGTTAATAATAAAGCTGATATGACACTGATGTGATAGAGGGTCCAGAGAACTCGGATACTGATAACTTTATATATATAATATATCTATGTATAGTAGTACTGATTGATGTATGAAAAGATGATGATTATTTGAAGTTGAAGTTAGATTCTGGTTACGATCGAGCTCACATGGCATGACATCTCCTTGTAACTACCGCCGCTTCCTATTTCAAAGGAATGGCCACCGCCCACATATTTATATACACTTATCTTCACAAAAATAGAGTATATTTACTAAAGACTAAATTACATTTTTGGTCCTTCATCAATAGCTGTTTTTTGCTTTTAGTCCTTCGAAACGTAAAAGTACACTCTTGGTCCTTCGGATGAGTTTGTTTTGAACAAATTGGTTCCTCCTTCTAACGACTGTCAAGTAGGCTCCGTTAACCCTGTCATGTGCCCCTCACGTGAGGGACAATTTGGTCTTTTCACCTATATTTTTTGTTTTTCCTTTAAAAATAAATAAACTAATATTAAAAAAATAAAAAAAAGAATCCCCATATGGGGGTCTCCTTCTCCATCCCCAAATCAAAAGCCAAAACCAGGTCCATTCCATATGGGTCTCCTTCTCCATCCCCAAATCAACACCACTACCCCACCAGATGCATTCCATTTTTGGCGAGAACCTTCACTCTCTCACACCATACAGAACCAACTTCAAACCTACCATCATCAACCTCTTTCACTCACCGGAAAAAATGGATCCCAAACCTCAAGATTCCCAAAACTCCGACGAAAAAACAACATCCAACCACCTCCAAGTCCACCCTTTTACATCCATCACCCTTTCTTTGCCTCAAATCCTTCCTACCCACTTCATCGCCCCACCAAAAATCTCACCTTTCCCCCCAAAATCCCCATAACCCTCAAAATCCCATCTCAAATCTCCACCATTTTCAGCCTCCCTCTCCTCCTCCCCCACCACCACCAAATCCCTCCTGAAATCCACCGTCTCCCCCAACCCTCTCCAAAACCCACTTCCCCTAAACCCCCGCCACCACAAGTAGATATCGAAGGTAACCAGCGACCGTCGCACCACAACAACCACTGATCTGGACTCAGATCTCGAACTCAGAACGATCACCATCAGATTATCGAAGAACTCACCGTCAAATCCCCACATATTATATATCTAGGTTTTGATTTTTTGTTAGGGCTATGTTAGATTTTTTTTTAGGGTTTTTGTTTAGGGATTCATTTTGTTGTTTATAGTTTTCATCCACAAGTCTATATTGGATTTGTTTAAAATTTTAATTTTTGTTTGTAATGTTGGTTTCATTTAGGGATTGAGATTTGTATTTGGGTGATTGTTTCTTGTATATGTATCTGATTTTTTTCGTTTCTGGATTTGGTAAAAGTATTCAATGTTTGAATATCTTGTAAGGAATGATCGAATTTTGTTTGGGTTTGAATTTGATTTAGGGATTTTTATTTATATTCAGATTCATGTGATTCATTGATTTTGTGTTCAACTATATACATCTCTATTAATTTAGGTGTAAGATATATGTGAATGATTTGTTTGGTATATCAAAATCTGGGTTACAAAAATAGGGTTCTTGATTTGTATTTATGAGTTTTCTTGGATGTTTTTGATCTGGATTTTTTATGAAGATGAAGATGTATGAATGTTCTTGAGGGAGATGAAGATGACAGAAAAATGATATAAAAAGACAAAATGCCCCTCACGTGAGGGGCACATGACAGGGTTAACGGAGCCTACTTGACGGTCCTTAGAGGGATGGACCAATTTGTTCAAAAAAAACTCATCTGAAGGACCAATAGTGTACTTTTACGTTTCGAGGGACTAAAAGCAAAAAGCAGCTATTTGTGAGGGACCAAAAATTAATTTAGTCTTTACTAAAATTAGTTTATAATATATGCTTTTAGTAAATGTATTATGATTGTCTAATGATATTATGAAAGTTCAATATTGAATATATTTTAATACAATCATATCTTAATACGTCCATTACTATTTTTGATAATTACATTTTAATATTTATTGTTCTAATTTATTTCTATTGTTTTATATATATTTGATTTTTTAAAATTAAAATTATAATAGAAGAGCGTACAACCAGATTTGGAAAGACTTATCTTATATTCCACGGGTAGTTGAATTAGAAGATACATCGATCAAATCAAGCTTCGAGATTTTTCTTTGACCAGTCTCTTGAAGAGCTCTCGTACACATAGTGGTTCTAGCTAGTCTAAATTAATAAAAGTTACGGAACATCGAACATAAAAAGACGTTTTTTATAATTAATTAACTATAATTAAGCATCTCATGTCCATGTGTCAATCAATTCATGATGATGTTTCATTTGTTGTAATAGGTGATGGAAAATATATTGTCGATTATGAGTAATAGATATATCTATTTGGATGGTAATGAATAAAATTGTGATGCTAATCGCGATAAGTTATTTTAAAAGGAGAATTATAAATGAATCCTCCTATAAAATGTATGAATAGTTTTATGTGTGTGCACAGGTAAGACCCAATATGAAAATATCTATATTTTTTATGTAAATGAAAAAATGACCTGTAAAAGGTAAAATTAACACCTTTTTAAAACTAGTCACAAGATTTTGGAGTTATGCTCGCATATGTTTGGCGACCACATTTGCTAATTGTCGGCTTTCATCCAATAGGTGTGGTTGCACCACTTTAAAGTGTGTCAAATAGGTATTCTAATTCCTTTTAGATACAATGTATAATATACTCAAATTTAAAAATAGCCATTGGATTCCTTCGATAATAAAAGTTTATTCATGTTTTTAATATTTGAATTCTAAATTTTATTCAAGTTTCCATCATGAGAATGAGAGAGAAAGAGGTTGCTTTTATACTAAATACATTTCATTTTGGAATTGTGATATAAAAAACATTTTTTCTCCATTTTACTGTATATTATATTAAAAATGAAAACTATTTAAACTCACTAGGCATTAAAACTAACATTTTTATTTGTTGGCAAATACATCAAGACCCGTTTGGGAAATTGTACTAACGATATTGTAATTAGTTGAGTGCTACTTAAAGGCACAAGAAGATAATAATCATTCAGGGATGTCTTCCGTAACTTAGAAGTAGCATTGGATTGTAGTAACACCCATCACTGTTATAGACTTTGTGTAAGGTTTGATTTGTAATCATCAGGGTTAAACCTTAAATTGTTATTTTAGGTGAGTCGTTTATTGCCCATATAAGAAAACTTATCTTTCAATTGATGTATTTTTTTTAAACAGATTGCTATTTTCAGATTTGGGGATGTTAGACAATGTATGCCTGGTTGTATTGGTGCTTTTAAAAATGTATGAAATATTATTGATCACAATATTACTATCATCAATAATGACCCAGTGTTTACTCTTATTTCTAACAATTCACTGTTCATATATGACAATGTTTTTTTTTTATTATCAAAGAATGTATGACATTTCTGCTTTTTATCATATACACAAGAAAGTATCAAAGAATGCAAGATATATATACTCTGTTTGCTTGTAATGCAATTAATATAATTAGTTTTATGTTCGTGACTAAAATTGATTAATTAACTAGAGACTAATCGTCGAGCTTCTTACGTTAGTCATGCTTTTAGAACAGATGAGATATTGATGCATTTCAATGTCCCATTTGTTTCAATGTTCAAGGCATTTTGATTTTCATGAGAAAATGCCTGCTTAAATGAGTTAATGGTACATTATCCAAAAGAATGGTTTATGCTCATTAGTAGAATTGTTATTACTATTACTTTTAAACAGTTAATTATTTTTTGCATGTTTATAATATTTATCGATCATCCAGCCCCTCCCCTTTTTTGTATTAATGTTTTTAATAAACTTGCATGTGGTTACATCTTGGAGTTACGGTTAACACTTAACACCAAGTCCTTGAGGAGACGATGCTGCTTACCATTATCACAATCCATTGTATTTAGAGGTAATAAGCTTTAATTTTAGTTCATTTATTATTTGCCGAACTCGACGCCCATCAATTTACTCCAACAACTTGCTACTGCTTTCGATTTCTTTGCTTCTCATTTCTACTGTCTGATAATTTCGATTCCATTTCTGCTTGATTTTTTGTCTCCACCAACCTATTGTTGCTTTCGAGTTCTGTAATATCTGGATTGTATGCTATGAGGTTTAGGATAGTGGTGTGTAGTTTCCCGACAAAGAAGAATGTCTTTTTAATTATTTTACATAAAATACAAAATTTCCGACACACTATAAAAACAATCAACTTATCATATTTTTGTATAACGATAAACTAATTCAAAACACTTTTTATGAATTTCTTTTCAAAACATAAGATGCTTTAAATAAGTTATCCCAAACACCCTTAAATTGTTAGTCATCTACTGTCGACCCACTGCAACCCACACTACCCAACTACCACATCAGTGCCACATCAGCTTTCCACTATTTTACCAAAAACTACCCAATCCATCCACTGCAACCCACTCCATCAAAATTATNCGAAACTAAAAATTGCGTTCACGAAAATTAAAATTAAAAACTAAAAAATGTTTCATCAATGGAGAGGCGGCCATCCGTATTTTTGTCGTAGTTCCTCCTTCATAGCCAATGTTGTCTCCAACGCACCGCCCGAAAGATGCTCATGCGACGATATGTAAAACCTATAGTCTTGTCGCTTTTTTTTGTCCTCCGCCTCTTGTTCACGAAACTTCAAATCTCTTTCGCGCAAGTCGAGGTCCTTTCGGCGAGTCTCGAGTATTTCTCTCGATGTCGTGTTGAGCGTGCTTAACTCGCTCAACAACCCGGATCCCTCGATTCAAGTTTTCTTTTCGGCTCTTTGGCTTTGGCTTTGGCTTTGGCTTTGGCTTTGCCCGGTGATGATGGTGGGGATGACGGTAGCGTCGGTTGCGTTTCGGGTACATCTTCGAACTCGGGAGACAAAGTTTCTTCCCTCTCTCGGGGGTCATGTATATTTGGAATCGATTGAGAGCGCATAGGAGTCGATTGAGAGAGCATTCCCGTAAACGATTGAGAGAGTATAGGTAAAAGATTGGAATGACTCATTCCGTAGTTTGCCGGGACGTTCGTGTTAAAAAAGTTCGGATCGTTTATGGCGGCGGATGGCGGGATGACCCACTCCGTATTGTGTGTGTGATATGTGGGACTCGCCATTTGTGGGATATATGAACCGGTGGGACTCAAATTTGTCGGTGGGACTTGGGTTTGTCGGTTGGAAGTCGACACGTTGGTAACCTTAGATTTGGTACGTTTGGGTTGGTTGAGAGTCTTTTGTTTATCCATTTGGAAGGTTGAGAAAAAGGGTAGAGAAAAGATGAAGAAGATATTGTGTGAAAAAGGGTAGAAATTGGTTTGTTTTATATAGATTAATTAAATTGAAAAAAAAAAAAACTAGCCGTTATAGCCGTTAAGAGAGGACCGTTGGAGGGGAGGAGGAGGGGGCTTCGGCTTCACCAAACCGATGGACAGGTACCCGAACCCACCCACTGAAGTGTTCACTAAAGGTACCCAACATGTACTACTATCCGGTACTACCCAAATGTGCCACAGCGGATGGGCGTTAGCTTTCATAAAAAGAGATTGTATTTAGCAAAACATACATTTAACCTACCCTAACTTAAATATTTTGTTTTATTTATACCTACCCTAAATTAAATCTTTAATTAATTAATTTAGAAATTTCCAGAATAACAGCTTGAGTAGCACTGGTGACCACATTTACTCAGTGTGGACCCCACACGGTGACCTTCCCTCCCTATTTATACCCCCCACACCCATCTACTTTCTGTAACGTAACTGAAAATCAAATCAAATCTCTTCCAAACTTTCCTCACTAACCAACTTTTCTTATTCTAAAAATCTTTAGATATGGCTCTCTTCAAACCTATTTTTGTTTGCTTCTTTTTTGCCGGAATCTTGATTTTCCGACCAACCGCCGGCCGACCCATCCACGTATCCGTTAGACCGGAGCTTGAGTCAAACGGGTCGGACCAGCCGTTACTGGCTCTTGCTCCAGAATCAGTTTCTGCGGAGTCGCCGGCGGAATCAGATCTAGCGGCGGAAAGGCATCATCACTCGTCGTCGGACAGGTCCATCGCCGGCGGAGGCGTCATCATCGGCGGCCTTGCCACCGTCACTTTCGCCGCGGTTTACTGCTACATTCGGGTCACCCGTAGAAGGGAGGGCGAGAATCGTTGAAAATGGTCACCGTCTTTTTTTAATTTTACATTTCTTCTTCTTTTTAGCGATTACTTAATTAGAGGTGTGAATAATAATATATCATTCGTTTATATCTTTTTTTTAAAGTATGAATATACCACTCTTCTTTTTCCATGGCTACCGTGCACAATGTATGTATGTGGTGGGTGGGTTTCGTATGCAAAATTACGAAGAAGTTTTAAGGCTTTCAATTTAATATCAGTGGTTTTTGGTAATTTACTATATCCCACGAGTTTTGTTTCACACGTAGGGGTGTAAATGATGCGAGTCGAGCTCGAGTATCAGCTAGCTCGACTCGACTCGTTAGTATGCCAAGTCGAGTTCAAATCAAGTTGAGCTTTGACCGAGTTCGAGTCGAGTATTAATCGAGTCGACTCATTTACACCCCTTTTCGCACGTATCTTGGTGGTGGAAAATAAATTTGGTTACCTTTATATGGCATTGGGACAAAAATGGTATTTTCTTTTTTGTTTCAGTAGGCCCATGTTCCTAGTATAAATATGATATACAGCAAAAGGGGTGGTGGACTAATGAAGCCAGAGTTCCGTTAACCGGTTCAATTTATTTTCATATTTAGGCTAGCTTTATCAAACAAGCTGATAAGCTATTTATTAAACAAGTTGATAAGCTAGTTTATAAATAAATTATGTTTAGTAAAAACTAGCTTATGGATATGTAAAAGGATTTAAGCATACTAAAATGTATCCAAATTATCACATTTTGTTATTGTGTTTACTGGACTTAGGCTGTGTTTGGCAAAAGTAAGCTAGCTGATACCAAAATGTATCCAAATTATCACATTTTGTTATTGTGTTTACTGGACTTAGGCTGTGTTTGGCAAAAATAAGCTAGTTCATCCAAACATGTACCAGAACCTAGCTTATAATAAGCTAGTTTTTTGAAACGCTACTTTGAGTAGCTTTTGAGGAGCTTATTGTAGCTTTTGCAATTATACCATTGTTAATATTAATTATTGAATTCAAATATACCTTTTTTGGTCATTTTACATACTCATAAGCTAGTTTTTGCCAAATATAATTTGTTCATAAGCTAGCTTATTAGCTACTAGCAAACTTATCAATCAACAGCTAGCTTATCAGCTAGTTTGGCAAACATAGCCTTAAAAAACTTACTATTTAATTATTATATACTTCAAGATATTCTTTTTGGTTATTTTACATACTCATAAGCTAGTTTTTACCAAATGTAATTTATTTATAAGCTAGTTTATCTGCTACTATCTAGCTTATTAGTTACCAGCTAGATTATCAGCTAAGTATTTTACCAAAAAGAATATATCTTGGGGTATAATAATTAATATTAACAATGGTATAATTGGAAAAAGCTAAAAAAAAGCTCCTAAAAAGCTACTCTAACTAACGATTCAATAAGTTAACTTGGTATATGTTTACATAGACTAGCTTATAAGCTAGCTAAGCTAATCAGCTAGCTTATTTTCGTCAAAAACAGTCTTAAAGTATAAAAGGTGCATTCACTAAACTGGGAGTAGAAAATAGAATGAAACGTCAACCAGAATCGTAGATCCATCGTAAATATGTAAGACAACTTTATGAATTTTTAATTAACCTATAAAGATATATCAATTGAACAAAAATCATACATCCATCATCCTTCCTAACATCATCTGTAATGGTAGACTATTTACCCAATGAATCCAATCGCCACATCAACCTCACATCAGCTTCTTACACTACCTTACCCAAACCATCCACTATGGTTTACTCAAAACCATCTAATTAAAAATAAAACAAAATAAGAAAACAAGAGAGAGAAAGAAGAGAGAAAGAAAAGAGAGATAGAGAGAAAGGAGAGAGAGAGGGGGGTGGGGGTGGGGTTGCCTCTCGGCTTCTGGAAACCGAAGGGGGGTGGAGTTACCTCTTTGCCGATTCACTTACAATGGTGTTGCCGAAGCAACCCAATGAAGCTGACATCATATATAAAAAATGAAGTTGAAGAATAAATAATTATATTCAATGTTATTGAAATTAAAATACCTTTTTCAAATATAGTAATTTGACTAATTTTTCCCTTTCAATAAAAAAGTAATTTTGGTAGAGCGAAATACATAGGTTGCCTTTGGCAAATTATTGACAAGCTAGTTAATAGGTGGGTGGATAGATAGCTATATGATTAAGTTATTATGGTTTTTTTAAAGGTCAATAACTTAATCAAAGGAATAAGAGAAGATATAGCGAAAGAATCATCGGAAGTTTATGCAAGATGCATAAATCACCCCAACGAAGCAACCCTCGACAAGCCAAAAACACCAAAGAAGGCAAGAGCCCACACAACGCAGCAAAGAACGGAATTGACAAGGAAGTGATGGACAAAACAAGAAAAACCAAACCAACAACCGAACGCAACCCATCCAGAGATGCTGTCAACAACAACAAAAATGCCGGCGATGCCTGATAATAAGAATCATGCTATCAACAATACCGATCCCCAACGGAGATAACTGAAAAATCGTGAAAAGAGTTCGGTGATGTTATCCATAAAAGAGGAATTGAATCGTGGGGTGAAAACAATTGCCACAAGCTTCCTTAGAATGTTGAGTTGCACCAATTGGCCAAGGAATAACCAACCAGTTTAAAATGGTTTGACATCCAGAAGAACGATAGTAATATCACCTTGAAACCAAGATATTGGTTGTTGGTAGAAGAGTTTGAAAATGCCAACTTGTTTCTCGATCTCCATATAACGTACAGAGTTGTACACATAATTGCCATCTGTACGAGGATTCGATTTTGTGCACCTTGAAATCTACAGGGAAGGGAAAGGATATCCTCTATGGAGTTGCAAGAGATTGGTTCACAGCCCCACCACTGCCATATGCTTGTCCAAACCTGCAAAATTAACGAGCAACGTAGAAAAAAATGTTCAATTGACTCAACCTCCAATCCACATCTAGAACAAAGAACATAATCCATTCCCCTTCTATCCAACACCTTACAGATCGACACTCTTCCACGACATACTCTCCAAGTGAAAACGTTAACTTCTATAGGAACAATTCCACACCATCAAGAATCATTAGTCTGAGTTGGGCACTAAGAGACCTTGTGCCAATCCACTCTTTAAGATGCTTGACTGAAAAATTGTCGTCTTTTGATAGGAACCAACCTGTTCATCGCTTGCTCATCCACTAGGATAAATTGAAACTCCCAATTCAAGTAGCTCGTCTAACTCCCCCTATGCCTCCCTCTATGTTCCCTAACCCAATTCCATGACCATTTCCAAGCTCCATCACACCACCAAACCCTATCTTATCTCAATGTCTCTTCATTTCTCTTAAGCCCAGAGCTTAACAAAACTATCCTGAAGTTCAAATTTTTTGAGGCGACAAGCATGGGTTGCGGGTTCAGTAAATTTCCTTTTACCTATGTTGGATTACTGGTAGGAGTTTCTATGAGGAGGATGGAACACTGGTGTAACATCCCAATTTCTAACCCGACCGGGTTATATTGCATNACAATACATACTAGTAACGGTTATAAACAACCATATGATTTGGGTACATAATATCTACAACCCAAGAATAAATATACTAAATTAAGGTTGTCTGCAAAAGTTATCTTCCAAAATTTCCACTCTTGTCTCTCAGCC